>JAQGAF010000593.1:0-46730 GCA_034687865.1 Kryphioiulus occultus | reverse complement strand
ATTAAAGTTGAATTGTCGCCTCCAGAAGTAACCAGACTATCAAGCAAAATTATTATCACGACGATTTATTCATTATTTGCAGAGATTTTATGTATACAATTTTTTATCATGGCAGGGGTGGGAGGGGAACTTCCCGTTAATTCTGCCACGCTTTGAAAGAGTGGAACAATCAGCGTGGAAAAGAGTTCAGATCTGTAAAATGAGACAGCTTTTCAAAGATAAGTAACAGTCACTTATCCATCAATTTGGAAAACTCCTAATGACCACTGCAAATATCCTATGAGATTTTTACTCTTTACCCGTATAAGCTTTTCTGGCATTCAAATATGCCGTAAATTTCATAAAACAATGATGTATGCAGAACGGAAGAGTTAAAAATGCTACAATTGCCAATGTAACAATATAAACAAAAAGTTGAGAATATCTCTGAGGGAGCCATAGGACGGTGTAATCGATTTTTCCTTTTGTATCTGAAAATAGGATTTCAACCTTAAATTCAGAATTAATGCTTGATAACCTCCTAAGTTAACCCTCTTAGGACTTGTACAATTGTGTGTGTGTGTGTGTTTGTGAAATATATTAATCTCTTCCTTAAAAAATATTCTGCATGGGATAGGCATAAATTGCCCACTATTTAATATGGATTGATTTTCAGATTGAAAAACACATAATTGGTGAAAAACGTTGCACTTACTTATCACAGCAGCTCCATAACCACTTCTTGGAACACCCATTCTGTAAGAACAGGTAGGCACCATAATTTCGAAGAGATTCTGCCCTTTGCTGTTAATATCCCATATTCGTCCCTTCTGTTCCATTGTGTCCCAAGGTTGCCGTTTCACAGAATCTTTGTCAATTTCCATTAAACGAGCCAAATGTTCATGAGCCGAGATGATCAGATCTGGGTTTAAGTCACTGATAACCTAAAGGTTAATCGAGCAAACCAGTTCAACAAATAATAATAACAACAAATAGCATTTGTGACAAATACATGTATAAGGCCCTTGTATACCTTTCGCACCACAGATTCTTTCGATGGTAGGAGAGGAATATGAGTTAATATGACACGAACTCTGCCTTCGGTTTTCGGTGGTATATTTGCGAAATTTAACGAGGGCGTTAAAAGATTTACCTGAAATGAACAATAAGCTATGTAAAAAGGTTGCAATTAGGAATTGTAAACTCAATGTCCCCTGACTTCTACAGAGAAGAATCACCTCATTTATTATCATATTTTTACTTGAAAATATTCCCAAATTCAAATTCACTAAATATATAATCAAAAAAATTACAGCACGTACTTTAATAAATTCAAGAAACTTGAATTGAATATAAGTCTCCTTGCCGAATGTATCATCAAATCGTTGCGCTTTTTTTTCAGTTATCTTGTCGACACCCTCTCCTCCAATATCGTTATCACCAGGTATGCTTATCACCTACAGTGCATATCCCCGAAGAATTACGAACAATAGCAAAAAACAGGTCATGAATTGAACCATGACGATTGCAGTTGTGATAAATAATTAGCAGACATCACCTTGATGTTATCTGGCACGACAAACAATTTAAAAAACCGCGACTTGTATTCCTCGTAATATGCATCTGACGCTATGCTGCCCTCATCCATGTGGTCTCCGAGAAATAGCACTGCATCAGGATTGATGAAATTAAGAGCAGATGTAAATGAGTTTCCTAAGTACCTAGGAAGACATGGGTATGCACATGAATGCTACAGAAATACTTGATTTTGACTGCTTCGAGCCCTGCTGAACTAGAGATCAACTTGATGGTGTGATCAGTAGGCTACGCATTGTGTGACACTAATAAAGCCTCAATCAACAATGTAGGCATTTTAAGATATTACATACCGATCAGAGTCCCATCTCGTAATTGCTCCAATAACACCTGCTGGTTCATAATGGTATCCTTGAATTTGTGGATCAGCAACCAGCAAAAGACGAATGCTGTCCTCTGTGGAAGTACTGGGTAAAGAGACCCAGTCAAACTTGGAAATTTTATATGACAGCCATTCATTGTAAGCCACGACCACCAGGGTTACAGATATTACGAGTCGTGTCCTTAGTTTACTGCAAAATAAAGCAAACATACAGTGTACATGTATGAGAACTTCGCAAAGTAGGCCTACATGGGGGATGTTTGAGCACAAATATTACTGACCCGATCATAGTCCGGTTGCTTGAAGAAAATTCCTTCTAAGACAGTCATTCGTTTTGGCTTCCGAGTAGCATTCCCTCATTGAAGATCAAACTAATCTGTAAAACTCCGTGAAATATTTCTCTTGGGCAAAATAATTCCAAGATTTATGTGATGAGAATAGCAGACTTCTTCATGGAACGTCTGCTTGGAACTCTATTTCGCCCTCTAGCGCCACAGCTTTTTTTTGGCGGGCTCTTAAAATTTTTTTTACAAACAACCATTTTATACTTGCACGTTAAAACATGTCCTCCTCAATACTTTTTACATCACAATTGAAATATTGAACAAATTAGAAATCGTACTCATCAAATCTAATGCATATTAAATATATTCTTTGAAGTTATGCAAATTGAAGTCCCACTTTGCTTTTGAATTTAATATCACTTCAGGGAAAATGATTAATACATGTACATACAAATTATTTGCGAACAAGAAAAGTATAGGTTTTTATTTTTCCACTTTAAAAGAAGATAACGAATTTCAACGATTAACCTGGAAATCATTCACCTGCCCTAACATCAAGCTAATATTCTAAACATTCATTGAGTAAAGAAAGCAATAACTTATACGGAAAGGTTTTGTTTGAAAAATGTTCAGCATAAATCTAGCATTGAAAACTAATGAGCGTCTTACAGTAGTACTAAGGGTATTTTCTGAATTTTCTAAAATGAACTGCATGGTGTTTCTATTCAACAAACATCAAAAAAAATATGATTAAATGTACCAATTTTTAATGCAACTTGCCTAGACATTAAAATTAACCTGATAAAACTGTTAAAGTGAGCATTGCTGATAAGATGAGTGAATCATGATCGCCTGATTAACTCTAGCAACATTATTGATAATACCAAAGAAAATTATTTACTAGCACGTTCCCATAAATAGCAATTAGTTTCAATATCAATGGTTCTAAACTTGCGAAACAAGCACTAAGCATCTTTGTTTTGAAAAATTGGTTTAAATAAATTACAGTAATATATTATAGCAATAATTTCCACTTTCAAAAGCCTTCTAAAACCCATTGCATGCGATCAGTTACTGATACCTTCGGGCGGATTGACATAATAACGAGGAGAACAATAAAATATCACCACGCTAAACTGATAACAAATTTCACGTTTTGTTTTGCGATTTTTTAAAATACTATCTGCATAGAGCATGTGTATTTAAAAAATAAATTAGTATGCACCGTTGCAAATGAGGCTCAGAGCAATAACATACGAGTCAAATGTGACACCATTTTTCCTACAAAAATAGTTCGGGTTGCACACTAATCAGCGAGCTAAGGTCTAAATTCCTTTTCTACTTCACGAGTTCGTTAATCTTTGCACTTTGAGAAGTTTAGAATCATAGTCTAATAGTAAAGGAAAACTAATCAGTGAGATCTTTAAAACTTAACTTTTAACAGGTGCTGCATGCCGAATAAAATACTGATTTCTATTATATTTTAGGCTAAGCATTGAAATGTATCCGGTTTATGCATATTACTTTAGAGCTGTTAAAGTGAAACATGTTTTTATAAGTACAATTTGACAACGCATGTCTAGATAAAATAACCTATGCGATTATCTTGTTTAAACAGTTTAAATAGATTGCAACTTGCGAGTGAAGGAGTTCTGTCTGCGAATCAAGACAGTTGGAGGGCAGCATCGATAAGCATATTCTGCTCCTTCACGTGTTGTCGTTTACTTCCTGTTGCGGGAGATGCTGATGCAGCTCTTCCTGCATAGCTAAACGAACAAAGGAAATTTCCATCATACACAAGTCAATACAATTTACATATATGAAACAATTTTCACGATCGTTAGGAATAAGAAAGCTAGCCCCGTTTAATTTTATTTTAACTTCACAACATCCCTGTTTTGCGGTTACCTAACAACTGCAAACCACTTGGTTTTTATACTGATAGCTTTGACAACACACCAATTGAATTTTGATAATTTTTTTGAGATATTTGAGAACCATGAACAAATAATTTCAAACATTAACTTACAACATGTCTTTAATCCCGGAAAGGTCTTTAACAGCAGTTTCGAAACGAGGTTGAACGTACGCCCAAGCTCCTTGATTTTTGTGCTCTTCTTGCGCCCAACACAATGAAGCATTGGGATATTTCGATACTTCGCTTTTTACAATATCAAACGGAAATGGGCATATCTGAAAAGAATATAAACATTGAAGCAACTGATAAACTGTATTTTGCACATATAATAATATTAAAGGTAGGCTAAAACTATCCCAAGTTAGACAAACCTTAACTCTAAATAATCTGAACGTATCACTCATTTCTATAATAGTTTTAGTAATTTAAAATCACACTATCCTAAAACTCAGATTTTTCTAAACGATTAAATATAGATGAATGGTTGTGCTTAAAATGGTAATTTAAAGTAGTAACAGAAAGGGTAGCAAAAAAATGAAAGATCAACTGCACCTGCTCAATTCTACAAATAGCAATGTCATCGTCAAGATTTCGATTTTTTCGCTCTTTTCTGATTTCATAGAAAATTTTGCCAGTGCAGAATACCAGCTTCTTGACACGGGAGGGATTCTTTGAAGCAGCACCATCTTCAGGTATGACACGCTGAAAATTGGTTCCTATAAATGTGCGCACAACAAAAGAATATTTAATATTTGGCATCAGCAATTCATTCCATAATATTCATTTTTTTTTCATATGGGCTTTTTCAACTTACCTTCATCCATTTCGAAGAAACTTGATTTCGCTTCAGGGTGTCGAAGCAGCGACTTAGGCGTCATGATAATGAGCTACCGCCCAACAAATCAAATATTAATATTTCTGCAATGATCTTACTTTGACCTTACTGGAAACATCGTACAAGTGTGCATTTCGATAGTAAAGCTTACCGGCTTCCTGAAGGGTAACGCAATCTGTCGACGAAGTACGTGAAAATAATTTGCCGGTGTGCTACAGTTTACCACTAACCAATTGATGTCATGGAGCTGTCGGATTTCAAACTGTTCGCCTTCGGGTGGGAAATAACTATGGTCATCACTGCACAACTGAAGAAATCTTTCTGGGCGAGCACTAGAATGTTCAGGCCCCTAAAATTCACAAATGAATGTGTCATATGCAACACTTTAAATTTAAAATAAAAGAGTAACGGTACAGCCTCTTACCATTCCTTCCATTCCATGAGGCAGAAGAAGAACGAGCCCACTCTGTCGAACCCATTTTGCTTGACCGCTGCATATGAATTGATCAATGATGCACTGAGCGGTGTTGTTGAAATCTCCGAACTGAGCTTCCCAGCAAACCAGGGCATTTGGATTTGTCATCGAAAAGCCCAATTCAAATCCTAAGTATAACAGAAATGCCCTAACATGAGTTTTCTGTCATAAATCGATGTGCAAAAACACATAATACGTTCATGTTTACCCAAAACTCCAAATTCTGAAAGAGAGCTGTTGCACACTGTGTATGGTGCTTGATCGGGATATAAATCACAAAGAGGACGGTATGTAACTCGGTCAATTTTCTGATGGTGCAAAACGTGATGACGATGGCTAAACGTGCCTCGTTCCACATCCTGTCCACTGAGGCGAACGTGTATCCCTTCTTTCAGAAGGGACCCAAAGGCCATTGCTTCTGCTAGAGCCCAGTCCACGGTTTCCTCATTCACCATGTCCATATGGGCTTTCTGTATCCGTTTCAGACCTTTAAAAGTTCACAGCGAGGATGAGGCTAGCTGAGCAAACAATTTACAGCTTATCGCACGTGCAAGCCAGTTATTTTATCCCACTCACCATTGTGAATGATGAAATTTGCGGGTATGCTACTGAACTTCCTGCCAATATGGAACAAGGTTTCTTTGCTGATTCCTGTTGCAGCACATTTTAGAGGATCACGACCTTCGAAAAACCCTCTCCAAGGGGAATCCAACCAGTCCTTGTTAAAAACTTGGGTTTCCCTGGCAGAGATTTTATGGGCCTCTTCGCAGATTCTGTCGTATTTTTCCTTTTCCTCCTTTACGGAATAAAAGATAGCAGAGCGGTGATACCGACTCTTAAACGCAAGAGGTTAATTTAAATTAAACAAAATCAGTTTCTACCTGCACTTCCTGCTCCGTGACAACCCCTTCATCTATTAGTCGCTTGGCATATTTTTCCAAAACTGGAACTTGGTTCCGGATTTTGGTGTACATCAAGGGCTGCGTGAACATCGGCTCGTCACTTTCATTGTGCCCATTGCGGCGATAGCAAACCTTTCGTTTAAAAAAGAAGCATGTAAAAATGACAATACATCTCAAGCAAACAGAAATGAATTTCTTGTGTTAAAATGACATGAAATTCCCACTGAATTTTATATAAAAACACTAAATGTACGAAAGTAAAACAACAATTCATGGCAGATCAAATTGGGTGTTCAACTGTGATTATAATTTTTGAAAGAACAACTATTTTAATTTTTGTATGGCGTTACTTAAGAAATATTATGAAGACCAAATATTATGCAGAAATATACTTACCAAATCGATTACAACATCTTTATGGTAGGTAGCTCTCCATTCAGCAGCGACATTACACACGTGCATCACAGCTTCCGGATCATCAGCATTCACGTGAAAGATGGGGGCATTCACCACTCTGGCTACATCGGTACAATATGGTGAAGACCTCGAGTATCTGGGATCAGTAGTAAAACCCACCTAAAAAACAGTAATTACATTCAAAAAGTGCAAGATAATTTCAGTTGTCAAATTGTTAATGCAAGATCAAATGGTAAACAGTTTAACCTGATTGTTCACTACAACGTGGATGGTTCCATGAGTGGAATAATCTGGCAGATCGCTCAAGTGAAATGTCTCGTAAACAATTCCTTGTCCTGAAAACGCTGCATCACCGTGCAGGAGCATGCTCATAACCTGCCAGTTACAAAATAGTGTTACTCATGGTTCTAGAGTTAATGCAAAATTAATGGTAACTGGTAATTAGGAACTACAAAACACACCAACCTTTTTCCCTTCTGTATCACCACGGTAGAACTGCTCTGCTCTGGTTTTGCCTTGAACAATGGAATCAACAGCTTCGAGATGGGAGGGATTTGCCACCACTGCCAAGCGAATGTTCTTGTTGGTCACTCTATTAAGTCTCTCAATGTACGTGCCCAGATGATATTTCACATCACCAGAACCCTAAAAAAATTTGTCACGCTTTCCATCATGCTTGATCCGTCCACCTTTTCTAGTGGATAATTCCAAAACCTTTTGGCTAAGCCGCATACCTCATCAGCAGCCTCCAAAGAACTAAACTGCGTAAAAATTTGCTGAAGTGGTTTCCGGCAAACGTTAGCAAGCACATTCAAGCGTCCTCTGATCAAAATTTAACGACGACATTTTACAATTTACACTTTGGATACAAACAGCAAACGCTATCCCAAACAATACCTGTGAGGCATGCCCATGACAACACTTTCAATGCCTAAATCACTAGATCGATCAATTATCTGCTTCATTGCTGGTATGAGTACTTCGCAGCCTTCCAATCCAAATCTCTTTTCAGACGGCCATTTTTTTGCTAAGAAAGCTTCAAACCTATTGTAAAATTAGCCATTGATGTTATACTCTAAGCAAGGTACGAGTCTATAAAATTTAATTGCAGTTAGCTTATCAGATGTTAAATGAAATCTCCAAGTGAAGACCCCAATGCGAGTGGAGAATTACTACCCTTGTGACCGAACCATGCGCGCCATCATCAAACGCTTTTCGTCTTTGCTAAAGGATATAACTCCAGGGGTTTCAAATTTCCTACGAATCCAATTGAGTTGCTCCAAACTGTTGATGAACATAAATTCCACCCCTATATGCCTACAGTAGGACTCCTAGTCGAATAGACCAAAGAAGTCGATTACATTTGCTCAAAGCAAAAACGAAAATGCTCAGATTTAAAGTAAGAATTTAACGATCTAACCTCCAATCTGCGCAAAATGTCACTAAGAGGCAAAGCTGTTTCATTCCCACCAATGAACGTTGTGGACGGAAGTTTAAATACACGGTGCATATCCTTTTCTTCTACAAATGTGTTAAAGAGAAAAGAAAAGTGCCGAGTGAATGTATATAAATGAACAAACAATGTAACAATCAACGAATTAAAATAAATGGCAATGGGTAAGGAAAGATCTGCTTTTCAGTACAAATTCTTTTAAAATTCAACAATTTAAAACACTACATATGCATACCTAATGCAAAAATACAGTGTATATGCAAATACCCATATCGATATTTGCTTCAATTTGTCTTTCCTTTAAAATTGAAAGAATCTAAATTGATAAAAGATGAGCATTATAACAACTTATTTCATAAATATAATGCAAAGAAAGATTAAGATTTTCTACAACCATGCAACTAGCTAGGCATGTTGCATGTAGCTCATGCATGTTAATGAAACTGCTAACTACTTCAAGCTTGAATACTGCCACTTGTGCTATTATACTTATCAACGAGTTTTACTATATTTACAGCCGTAAATGCATATACCTACTTGGTTTCATAAGTTCCAACTTTCCAAGCAATTCAGCAGAGTCAGTGTTTAATATTTTATCTAGGTGAAGATTTAAAACAAAATTGTGGCAAAATAAGCAATTTTATAAAGCCATGCAACTGAAACTAATTAGTAAGCTATTAAGAGGATATCTACATTATATCACGAACGATTTCAAACTTACAAACTATGTACATGTATTTGAAAGTGCAATTAGCATGCATAGAACAGCAAGCAAAGGGGATAACTAATGAGGAAGAGCAATAATTTATAATATTAGAAGATAATCTATGTTGAAATTTGCAAAGCCAAATAAAAAGCTTTTCTTTTCACAGATATTTGATACGAGAATAAAATAACCCGTAATACCATTCACCGATATGTCGATTATTTGTCACACAGCTGTCAACAAAACTAAACAAAAATAGTTTCTCCTATTTCTAACTTGAGAATTATTTTACACCTGCCTTGCATTACAATCTTGAATGATTGTAGCTTCTCTTTTGACAAATAGTATAGTATTATTTATAGTTTCTACTGTCTCTATAGTAATTAATTAAGAACTAAATGCACTATGGCACAAATTTTGCAATCTCTAGTTGATTACTGGTCATTCGATCAAAAAAGCTGTTCATACTTCTGCAAACATTACTTATTTAGGCATTATTGTGAAATGCAAAGTTTGCAATTTTTAACAATAACGTCATATGACAGAAAGTATCACTAAAGCTGGAATTGTAAATCTGATATGAATTGTAGAAGAAATCAATATTAATCTTAGCTGCTCCATTGAAGAAGATGTAAAAACCAGAAGCAAATTGACAATGGTAAACATTACTGCATTGCTATTATCTTACCTAATGAGTAACTTTTTAGGACGAGCTCTGGTGGAGTTGAGGTATCCAGATCAGCACTACTAATACCTAAGGGATCCAGCTGAGCTACATTGTGACCTCTAGTCTATAGGAAGGATATTAGTAAAACAAATAAATAGCCAAAGTTTATCAATGTAAAATTTAGTTTTAACTATATGTCAATATGTGAGCCCAAGTAGTCAACTTGCTACAATAATGGCAAATATTGGCGGCCGAGAAACCAAAGTATCAATAACGACATATTTGTATCATATATTCGCCTCTTTACAGGGCGATTTGCTCTTTTTTTAAAATACGACAGTTATCAATTGATGTGACCATGGCTGACCAGCTTGCTAAGCAACTTGCATTGACATTATGTTTTCTACACGGTAGCCTAATATATCTATTTTCTGACATGTTAAATGCATGCTGTGCACCTAAACTTCTTAAATCGTTGTGCAAAAACATCTGCGAGACATTATGCTAGTCATTATTGATGATGAATGTGCCAATTTTATGGCACGCTATCAAAAAGTTAGAAAAGGACAGCGATGCAGTCTCTTTCAAAAAGAAATTCATGGAAAATTCTGAAAGGAAAATAATACTGAGCAGAAAAATAATAATAACAAGCACATCCTTTAAGCTAGTACAACATGAAGCCAGTGACTATACATCATGTCTATTGTGTTACAAAAATGCCACATATTATATACTCAAAACACAATACTTGGATTAGCAGTATTTTTGAAAGGAAGAGAAAAGCAGATCTTGTCATGCTCAACAGGTTTCAGCGTTCAGGAATACCACATACCTAACATGTAATTCCGTACCACTAGCTCAGGAGGAGTACCTTTCCTGTCCTCAAAGCCTTGATGAAGGTCAGCATAGGTGATTTTCAGGGGATCCAAAGCTGCTGCATGATGACCTCTTGACTACAACAGCAGAAGAACCCCAAACCACAAATAGAGTAAGGCACCACGAGACCAGAGGGAAATTTCAAACTATTAGACAAATTTAAAAGGGACGAGGGCATTCTCGAAAACATTATATCTGCTGGAACAAAAGATTATTAGATATTACTTCAGTCCCGGCCCATTGTTACATGCTCAGTTTTAGACCGAAACCTAATTTTGAAAAATCAAAACTTTGTGGAAATAAATTCCAACTGAGGAGAAACACATGTTCATACTGCCCGACAAACCTAAAAGCATGCAGTCATGGATCCATTGGTTAAAAGACTAAAGAAGATTTTTGTTGAGGATTCCTGCCTCTAACAAAATAATCTCACCCCTTCCTGAATCTCACTGTATCCACTATGGCAACAAGGTCAAAAATAGCAAAGAAATAATTATCGAAATTATGAAGCTGACGAAGTTACATTTGAAACGCTGAAGTGCTGCGTATTTACTTTTCCGCTTTTAGGTAGACTATGAAAACAGAAATAGAAAAGCTTGAAATCCTGAAGGTGCAACAGGCCTACACAATTAATTATAATAACAGGAACAAATCAGAATAAAGAAAAAGAAAAAAGAAAGGAGGCAAGATGCTGATAGGCTACATGAATAGTGAACAATTGCAAAATTTCAGGAAACGTTTAGGAGAACTATAAGGAAATCTGAAACGCTTGCTGCAGTGATTTTACAGGTATTGTCCAGCAAGGATTTACAATGTAGGATTAGTATTTCTAATGAAGTTTGAAATTTTCTATGTATAAACCAGTTATGGATGTAACTGCATAACACATCTGGAAGCAAATCTACTGGTCAAACAGAAAAGGAGACCGCTGTCTAAGGCACTATTATTCAGACGAAATCGCCTCTGAAATACCTAATAATTGGCAACTACATTTACTAAGTAACTAATAACTATAGACAATTAGTCGGTCAGTGGTCAGATCAAAGGTATTAATATGGCTACAAAAAAGCCATGCTGCACGAACACAGGTTTGTCAAAGGTTGAAGTCATTATTAATACTATGGCTACCGCTTAATTAACGCTTAAAAAACAAAACAAACAGCATGCAGATACTTTTACATAAGGAAAATATTATAGGTGGTTGCACCATACTAATGTTTGGCAATCAGCAATAACATTAATAGTCAATAGATGCACTTATAGTCTGCAATTAGAGTTAATGCGCGGACTATAAACAGCAGGTCTAAACATAAATGTTCAGCTACCAGACCTCAACAAATAAAATGGGAAGAATTAACGGGGAGAAAAATATCAGTTTTCAAACCAATTGAAACGCACTACAATAAATAAACTAGAGGCACGTGAAGTTAGTACCAAATAGATACAAATCATTAATAGAACATTAAAGTATAAAACAACTGGATAACGAGTGATTAAGATTAGCAGAACACACAGGGTGTTAGACGACATGCTGCACTGCAGGATTTTGAAGTTTTTCAAACAATATCAGTTGGCAATTAATTTTCAATTGGGAATTCTACACCAACTAACTCCGAAATAAACTTTAATCAAATACATGTGTAGACTACACCCAAATCATTCATTTATCAAAGTTCACCAGTTCAAAAGATGAACTTTATTTTGGGTTGTTTATTTTTATCACAAACCTATATTTTGATACTATAGATCTGCAATTGGAAACTAAACCGCCTTGATCTGTGCTATCTCCATAGTCCTAAACAAGTCTAATGATCACATTTTATACCAATTGGGTTTGGCATGTGGCTTTACAGCCGTTTGACATACATTTTGCAAGACTGCAGGTTTGTTTAAAAAAAATGTATTGCCTGTCAAATACTTTTGACAATGCCTGACTTATAGATTCGTGCAATGGCATCAGCATTTGCAGTGAAGGGCTACGGCCCAGCAAGATACATACCTGATAGGAACGTATGATGGCTTGCACGGCAAGATGGTCGTCAATAATCCTCTCGTCAGTAATGCCAGTGCCAGGTACCAAAGAATGAGTAAGATCTGGACTAAATGTCTGATGTGTTGGTGAACTGTACATTTGAGGTGGTGGAGAATATGCTTGCCCCGGCTGAGCGCCGGCAGTCGCATTCTTGAAAAAGGCATCCCAGGACTGAAACAAGAAAAATGGTTGAAATAACAATTCAACCCAAAATCGCATCAAACCAAATAGACTTCAAATTGCATCATTCCCACACAGCTTTCTCATAAAATCAACTGACTATCCCAGGTTTCCTAGAATAACATTTTTATTTTCAACCGACTTTAATGGTTTCCTCATCGAGCAAAACATCAAGAAAAAGGGCTGCTCTTGCATATAAAATGTGTTTCTAACCAATATGGTTGTCGATTAGGATGATATACTGCTTCCAGGAATTCACTTTTTTAAATTTGATGTTTAATTACGAGTAGGCCCTACGTGTAGGTCTATGCATATGCTCGAATTTATTTTGATTTGACCTAATGAAGCTAAATACAAGGAATTGCTCTGACATTTTGGGGCTTTCTTTCGTTGCGCAAAGAAAAACATCACCTAAAACCAAGGTATATGCCATAATCGATATAGGAATAGCTTCTGGATTGAAATTATAATTAAAAGTTATGAAATCCTCTGACGTACAGTGCATTGAAAAAATTTCAAAATTCCCCTGACTTTCCCAGGTTTCCAAAGATCACCTTAATATCACCTTAGACATTTAAAAGCATGCATGCACATTGGGTGAGAATGGATGGTAAGCTGCATTTGCGTTAGTTATAAGTGGTAGCTTTCAAGAAGCAGACAAGGAAAACTGTTAATGCTGAGCAAATATTTTTCTCAGTACTCAAGACGAAATTCTGAGGATCACTTGCAAAATTCTGATTGCTCAACTATTCTCACTGAGCAAACAAGGGATGCAATTGAAAGTAATTTACTCTTGTTCCTAGAAATAATTGTAAACAGTTTCAGACATTTTCCAGGTCACCTATAAATTTAGCCTGGCTTCGGCCTACAATAAAACAGTTCCCACACAAATCAATGCCTCATGAATTTCTTTGAAAATGTACAAAACACGTCAATTTGTGGCGTCTAATTCTATAAATTGATTTATGACGACAGTTTTTTCTCATTTTTTTGTGTTTTGAATGCTTATGACAAATGTATGATTTCACTGCAAGGTGTCAGTCATACTTCAATAGCCACGAATAAATTTCTTAACAACGGCTACACTGAATATGTAGGCTAATTAACAGCCATAATGCCTATAGCTATAGGCCTATCTGTTATATTCAGACTTTCGGCTAGTTCCCAGTTGGAAAACATACTAGCCAGCAAGTCTGCCAATTTGTGTCATGTGATGAATGACGCTTGTTAAATATTGCAGGATAAACAAAAAACATTTGACACTGCAAATTGTAGCAAACCCAATGTAATATGCTGTTGCAATATTCTGTTCCAATACTGTATAAAATGCAGGCCTACCGAAAATTTGCAAATTCGCGGAATCAGATGACTACATTTTAAATTACTACAAGCATATGCGCTTAAGTTTATTGAAACTTAATTTTTTATAGTTTGTGTTTACATTATACACCTGGTTTTACCTGCAAATAGTAATGTTTTATTGGACATTTAGCAGCCAGAAAGATGATTGACACCAGCAGCAAGCCTACATATTTTTGGCCAGTGGCCCATATCTCTGGATCCATTTTATCATTAATATTTGTGCAAATGTCATTTTAAATGGGTCCATCTTTATTATCTTGTAAACAAACAAGGTCGATTTTATAGGTCCAGTCAGAATTTAGGCAAGATATATTTCATGGAAATAGTTAACCTGAAATGATACAGGCACAGATACTTTGCCAGTCATGATAAAAGATAAATCCTTATGGGGTTAGGAATAAACTGTCGGCATTATAGTATTTATCAAAATCTTATTGCAAGTTGTGCAAATTTTTCATTCTCAGATTTCCGCACCATCACAGCTGAACATTATGACATTTATAGGTGACATCGAATAGACATTAGAAGACAACGTAAAATGCCATGCTCTGTGAAACTGCGCCAACATCATGTGAGACACATCAATTGGACTACATGTAATAATGGGGCTGGTGAAAGTAGGCTACAGGCAGACAGCCAAGTCAAAAATATCTTCGTTGCTATCAGGTACCCGCACATCCCATTTTCAAACAGGAAAATAAAAACTATACACTATTACCCTTGAAATATGGAATCTTATTCAATAACCATAAGCCCCCATAATCCCAAGATGTGGAAATAATAGAACTGCTACAAGATTTTAAAGACTTGAGATCTGATTTCTGCCTGCCTAGACAATCTAAACAATGTCACTATAGCTATTGAGGAATTCACTACTCTAGAGCAGCCAATATTAACTATATTGAATTTTAAGCAATACGCACAGCCAACTAAGTTTGTCACAGGGAGCTCAACTTAATAATCTAGGTCTCCTCTTAACCCTGCACCGAACTAACTTTACCAGTGTTGAAATAAATAGATCCCCATGCCCAATATCTTTCCAGGAAGTTTTAAAGGTCAAAGCTGTACAACCCTCAAAGTTCAACTGAAGGCAATGCAATGAATAATTACATACATGTAATTGCAAGATCTTTGTAATGCAATTTCATCAGTTCGGTGGGGAAACACCATAAACCAGATATTTATACAAGACTAGACCAGTTTGGTAAGCTGTGGGGCAAGGCAATAAACTAAAGATGATAAGGCATTATGAAATCATAGAAGTATTGTTTGCACTTACAGCATGGACACTCTTTGGGTTGCTTAACCAGGCATTGTACATATCTTCCACATAAACTGACGAGCTGCCATTAAGGAACGGTTCCAGGGCGGCCGTCGTAACATATTGTCGACTTTGGTTTGCATGTCCAAGATTCGCAGTCGACGCTGTTTGACTAGTACTACTGCTGCTGCTGCTTCCACCACTGCTGCTGGTGGTGGTAGTCCTTGTTACAACTTTCTGATGTTGGCATTTCGATTTCACCAACACTGAAAGGTTAGCCAGCCTTTCTGGTGCATGTTGCGGTAATAGCGGTAACACATTAGTCACTAACGTCCTAGCACGATACATGTTGATTACACGTCCTTTCGCAAGATATCAACGGAGTTATTAAGAAAGCCAGAGCGACGCCTCAATGGCTAATTACGAACTATTAATATTACTCGTAACCGTTAAGATCGATCAGTTGGAAACTAGTCGCCAATACGTATCACTTGGGCAACTAGCTGTTCACCTTGCCACCGCAATTTTTACGAGTCTGAAAAGAAAGAGAAATGGTGTTCATTAAATAATTAGCACCAAGTAACTAAGTCGGCTCACTGAAATTGGTGTAAAGCTGAAGCTCATATGTACTTCATGACCAAATTTTCAATGTCAGTCCACCCATAGATAGCGTAGTCTACCTTACCAACAAAGATTTTCATTTTTTGTCTTAATTTGGCCACGATGATGGAAAGGTCAAAGAAAAGACTAGATGAAACTGGCTCTGGCTGGTCAGAAGCAGACAGGTAGAGGGGCGTTGAACGATACCGTACATTGTGTCACAAAGAAGCAGAAATATGCGAAGAATGGCTCGGGTACAATATAACAACAACGCCTTCCCACACGGCCATTAGACGTGTTAATGTCCCACATAAAAAACTGTTGGGAATCCAAGACATACCTGGGTGGCAATGCATGCACCTTGAGGTCAGTGACAAGGTTGACCAAGTACTTTCTCTAAAAATTAACCTGAACCATTAAGGCCCATTATACTGAAGTCATAACTGGCCATGAGCATCGCTAAATAATTTCAAGAGACAAATTGGGGGTTCTCTATAACGTTTCCCTGGGAGAACCCCCAATTTCGCGATAGAGGATTCGCGAGACAAATTTACGATAGAGGATTTCAGTCTCGAATCGAACACATGCCAGTAGGAATGTGGCAGTTCCTCAGCTTCAACTTTCTCTAAAGTTCGACAACCAATACATTCATACTTATTTCTGCCTCAATCAAGGCCTTGCCTCAAAACACTTATCCAGAGAACCCAATGTATGAGTTTCCAAATCTTTTTTTCCCTCACAGAATGCTGGCCGGGCTGCTACTTTGGGGTATAATAACGGGTTTTAGTGTGCAGGTGAACATCCACTGACACTAGCACCTGCTTGGAAGCTGAAATTGAACAATTTGATATCCAGATTGAAGCAGGTGCACTGCTGGCAATCATTACACACGATGTCATTTTTGGTAGTAAAAGCTATAGGTGTAGCATGTAGTACAACAACTTCAAGACCGTGGGCAACATCAATACAATAACTCGAACCCTGATAACAAGGTTACCAACTGCCAGCTATTAAAATTGAGCACAGGTTTCATGCACAACAACACGAAATATTCAATTAGCACGGATGTCAATGAATTTCACAAGCAATGAATTACATGTACATGATGATGGAAGGTGGTATATGTACCAACGCTGAGCAAAATACGTGAGATAGAGCCATCTAAACCATTCAGCAACAACTTTAACGTTACATATTAAGTAAAATAATACCTGCTATAATTATGCACCTCTGCAAAAGGCTTCCAAATTCGCAGCAAATTCACAAGCACTAGTCAACCGGATTCGTTCGGCTCGAACAACTAAAAATATTACGCAACGCTATAAGCGGAACTTTGCCTTCGCCTTCTGATTGGCTAACGGCTGGTATAGGCACGCCCCTTTAAGTACACTCCCGAAAAAGCCATGGTGGATCAGCGCGCCTAGCGGTGGAAGAGTATCCCTATCATCATTTTCAAAAATGGATTTTTTGTTGAAAAGCTTACTTTTCGTATTTTTTTCTAACCATTTGACGCTATTAAACTGAATTATTTGTATGATTAGTCCAGTACTGCCTGGAACAATACTGTAAGGACAATTTTCCAGTTTGCAAAACACGCATTGTCCAAAGATAAATATGTTGAAATTTTCACTTTTGAACTGTTTCGAAACTACTTTTATGGAAAGTACTACACAGGATGTAACTAAGTAAATCCCTGTTGTTACATCCAAGAAGCTATAAGACTAGATGGCAAATAAATAGATTAAACATGCATGACTGGTATTCTTGCATCTCGTAGCATGTTGGACTGTATTAAAATCTATGACTTCAATAAACAATAATTTAGCATTAATTACTCGACCATCAAGCAAATCTTGAACAATTTAAACATCATTATGAATATGAAAACAACGGCTGCTTTCGTCCAGATTCGGAATTTGCTGCTCACCATACAAACATTGATTAGTTGAATAGTCATATGCCGACAACAAAGGTGGCAAACATTTCCATATAAAGCATCCTACATGACAGAAAAACTTACAATTCGTTTTATCAAGATGGCATAAAATATCACTTGTTTGCTACCGTTGTAGATGCACCTTAATGTTTCTAGAGAAAGACAATCATTAGCAGAGATTGGTAGTTAACTTTAAATTGTATTTTTGATGTTTTTTTTCAAATACACTATTGATGCACAGCTAGGCGGGTCTGACGGCTAGTAATATTATAATTGAACAAGTTTATTGACGGTTACATGTAATTTACACAGTAAAAATGCACTCAGTTCTATGGTACAATCACTACGGGACAATAAAGGGTGATATAAGAGTTGATAACGAGCAACTACATATACTTAAAATGCGAGATGAGTTGGTGAACATTGATGGGATATGCAAAAAAAAGATTTTCAGCTTTAGTGCCACAAAGCAGCGCCCCTCATTAGCGGCTTACCGTTAAATACTCATTAATAAACCCTGCTCTGGTTTATAGTTCAAAATGGGTTCCCAAAATAGGCTACTGGCATGTTTTCGCCATGTGTAAGTTTTGCTAGTCATTTAAATGAGCGGAGTCGACTGCCAGTAATCAATTATAGGCCTCCAGTCCTTATAATAAAACAATGTGGAATGACTTGATTTTCAAAATATGGTGCAGTTTATGGCGTTTTCTGAGATCCCTTCTTGCCAATCAGAGATTTGTGAATATGTGGGATAACACCTAGAGAGAATAATAAAGCATTTAATATACTCGTTCGTATTGAAACTGAATATGAGAAGTTTGCAATGCACTTACCTCCTCCAGCAATTGTAGCTTTAATAAGTGAATCCAATTCTTCATCTCCACGAATAGCTAGCTGCAAATGACGAGGAGTGATACGCTTTACCTTAAGATCTTTACTAGCATTACCAGCTAATTCCAGCACCTGAAATATATATGACACTTAACTTTAGTACAAAAAATCCCCAATTATCATGTAGTTAAATCTTACACGGCATGTTTACAATCTAGACTGACAATGAAATAGTTTGCAAGTCTGAATAAATTACAAAGGTATAAAAATCCAACAATGTGGAGTTGGCTGAATTATTTCACTACCATAATTAAAACTGGCTAAGTAAAGAACACGACATTTCGCTCTCCATACAGCTTCATCATGTGGTAGAGTAATTAATAACCCAAACTTATTAAAACAGGTTTAGGGAAAGCTGTTCTGAATACAAGCTTGAATGAGAGCTTAATTTCTCGTTCATAATACACCAGTAGCACCAGTCATAATGTGTCCCACCTGCAGTTAAAACATGATAATGACACGAACATCAAAGCAATCAAGAGGCGATTCAGGATTTTCACTTGCCCAAAACAAGAGCTCACTAAGTAATTAAGCAAACATGGGTTGGTTCTCACAATATTAACCCATCAATTCCATCTACACTTAATTTTAGTGATGCACAATCAATGCTCATAATAGTATCAAGCAACAAATTTGAGTCATTCCATGCAATGATAAACAAAGATGAATGTGACAGATTCATACAAGGACGTAGCACATCTTGTTATATATGGCGTTATATGACACGTTGTATAACAAAGGTAAAAACACATTTGTTACATGACAGTGATTTGTTATAGTGTAAACGCAACTTTAGCAAATTGGACACGAATAGGTCAAGCAATAAAATTGGCTAGTTTGTTTGTGAGGTTTTTAACGTTGGCTCGTAATAAAACTGGCTAGCGTCCTATAGTTTGGGACTGATAGTTGATCATAGTTCAATAGGAGAGGGAAACAATTGTTCCCGCCAAAATTGGCACAAGAATGGGCAGCCCTTTATGAACTTCCCGCCAGTATTTGAACACAATATCTGATAATTGCCAGTATGGCAAACACAGTATTGTTTAAATGGGACTATGGTTATGTGGTGTTTCTTGGTCAAAGATTTGCTTACCAAACAGAAGTTGGCATTGGGAATTGCTAAGCTGTCAATTGGGGCTAGGCTAGCGAGGACAGCAAAATGCATGGGCGAAATGTCAACTCACTTCTGCTGTTAGATATTCCAGAATCGCGGCACTGTAAACTGCAGCGGTGGCTCCCACACGTCCATGACTCGTTGTCCTATTTTTTAAATGCCTGTGAATTCTGCCCACAGGAAACTGAAATGCAGTTCATAAAACCATTGTATTGAGGTTACGTAAAGACGAGACAAGGCGATTGCTCACTGTCAATAAAGCACAGAAATGCGGAGCAACATTACGAATAGGTTCCCCGGAGTAGCGTGCAATATATAATCTAGTTCACAAGAGAAATAAAGGGAAGGTAATTGAACTAGATTTACCTGTAAACCGGCCCTGGCAGATCGGGATACGGCTTTTGCTTTGGCTTTTCCGGAGTCTTTACCTGCTTTACCACCCGCCTAAAAACACAAAATACGTAAAATAGGCGAACCATCGGCCCTTCCAAACACCTCACGGCGCTAGAGCAACTACTAATCTTTCGCATTTCATATAATCCGCAGGCCGATGCTCGAAATAAAAGGTAGATTGAAAGGATTTTTACCATGATAGATCACATAAAGAAACGGCTAACGAACGGTTGACGCTTCTACCCGCCAAATCCGAAGCTGCTTTCCCGCTTGAAAAAAAAGCGGTCACGTGACCGTTCGGCCATTAAATATCCGTGACGTCAGCGGCGCGTGCGCGCTCGAAGTAGATTTGAATCCCGATTTCGATTTGCACCCTCGGCATTCTACGTCGCATTTTTCACACATTTACTGTTCTTTTTCTAAATCCTGGCTCCCGTTTTTCAGAAAGTAAATTGGGGATGACGTTTAGTAGCACGGAGTTCTTTTACGCATATTGATAAATATCTTCAAATAAATTAACAAAAACATTTAAAATTAAATTGAATGGGTCCGCCATTTTTGCGACACAAATTTCGCAAGTCGTTCTATTTGGAAAATTTAATTTGTGAAATAGTATTTGTCAACAATACATGACGATCATAGCACCGAATTTTTTTTCAAATCTCGTAAAACAATTTGAAATAAATTAATAAAAAACAATTAAAATTAAATTGCTGCGCAATTGAATGGGTCCGTCATTTTTGAGAGCCAAGTGAGTGAGAAATTTATATTGCGCACTAATAAATATCCGGAAATTTATCTAAATCATGATTAGTGAACAAGTTGACCATCTCTTTTACATTACCTTTCCATGTTGAATAGTTTTCTAATTACGGTCTTTTTGACTTTATGAGTTAGCGAAGTTGACCGAAAATTTACGTCGTTATTTTTCCATTTATGACAAATATGACTATCACAACGCCTTCTTTTACGTTATCATGGGAAATAAATACGAATCTGGTCGATGTAGGTGTATTCTTTTCACAAAAATCAACATAAAGGACATACAGTGTTTTGATTATATCACATTTGCGCCTTTCAAACATACATATATTTATGGGGATAATTCGTTTCCCTGCTCATTATGTAAATTAAATCTGGATCAGAATTTAATAAATAAAGCCTTACTGCCACTACAAATAAACCGACACGATTGCATTTCTATTCTGCTAACGTCTCAAGAACAATCAATACTAATATTTATAGAATCTTATTGATTTTTTGCAGTGTGCAAAGTTATAGAATACAGCTTAAATTAACGGACATATAATCTTTTGCAGCAACACCGTAATTTATATTTTATGATTCATACAGTAAGAAGGAATGCTCATTTAAACGATAAAGCATCGCTATATACATGTACAGTATATATATATTTTTTTTTTAAGATAATAGCCTAGCCTTCACCTGAGCAAACAATGGGAAAGATCCAATCTTCCTCGGTTTCCTGGGTTACTAATTCACAGAGACAAGTTCATCATTTCATACAATGAAGGTCTTTGTTACAAGCGACAATCACAGCAAATGAACTGTTATGTAACTTTTCCAATAGCATCGATTTCTAAGGCTGTCCAAACAATAGTCAAAGAATAATGGTAAGGGAACTCAATATTTCTTCTTCTTATCTATATGGCGATTAAAATGGATCTTATCATGTTAATGATCTCATAGAATAAATAAGGAAACAACCAAAAATCGCATTCATAAAGCTAATGACGTCAGTTAAAAGCTTTTAAAACATCTAAAATATTAAATTCAAATTTTGAAAGGTTAACATTCGTTCAAGAAAATGGAAAAATACATGTAATGAAAAGGAAAACACGAAGAACCAGGAGGTGGTAAGTACAACAAATTTCCTTCATTTTGTAAACACTTGAAATAATCTATACTGTACATCCAAAACCTTCAAAAAGCCTTTGAGGTTGAAAAGTATTTTCCAACCTCAAATATACGTTAAATATTTTCTCTGAAAAGTACACTAGCTGCAATTGGCAAAAATTATTATTATTATTAATTAGAGGCATTATTGCAGCAGCACTAATTTTTTTAAATTATTAAATATATTTCGGGCTGTAATAAACGAAAGTAGCATTAATCTAATTGCTATCGATAAATTGCATCATTCATTTTACATGCTAGAAATGTCCATCTACAATTAAACGCATATTAGGATTTGAATGGCTGGAAGTGTCCAGCTGGAATGGTTTGGTGACCCTTCTTTGTCGCCCATGCAATCCATCATCTCTGGCCATAATGAGAATACTTTTCGGTAAACATTTTATTGATCGCAGTTTCCTGTAATTCAAGTGGAAATCATATTCATACCGTTTGATGAAATTTAGGCTTGCTAATGTTAATCGACCTAGCGCAAGAGAGAGGATTAAGCCGCTTAGATGAAAAATGGACATCGTCCATCTGTCATTTCCCACTCTTTGATTTTCTGTGGCCTTTGCCATTGCCGTGGATGTATGGCGCGTATCTCATCATGGCTTTCGGTATGCAGCCTTGTCCAATAATTTGAATTTCCCTACAATTTCAATGAAATATCAAGGAAATAGAATATTAAGCATATTACGAGAAATGCTGAAATTTAAATAAAATATCAAGAAGCTAAAGCTATGTTCTAACTAGAACAACTAATCCAGTAACAAATCCGAACAAGTCCAGTATTGAAAAATTAAATGAAGTCATTTTCATTCACAAAATGCAGGTATATCAGGGATTACTCTTGGCTTGTTTTACCATCAGAGTTGTCTGCTTTTCTTGATTCCATACTGGTACATTTTCTTCCTTGATACAACGGTGTGGAACAATCATTCATATTTGTATGGCATCCTTGGCTACTTGCTGCTCTTATCCAATGCAAACCGGTATTGGTAAGAACTGCTACAAAATACATCAAAAACGATTTAATGAACGTTTCTAATGAAGACATTAAATATAGGGCACTGGATGTGTACAGAAATCCCAAATTACAAAACACCCTCATTCCTCTGTGGAATTACGCAGTTTTTCGAGCCCAGGTATTTGATATAATTAAAATTCCCGTGCTACTCAATTGAAAACTTTAGGGTAAGAATCCAAAACCTACCGATTTTAAGATATTTCTGGTGTACTTCATGGCTGGACTGAAAAAAATGAATTCCGATTGGCTAGGCGGATATTCGATGCGCTATTTGTCCTCGCATTGGGTGTTTTTACCATTTAGGTAAGTCCAATTATTTCCTAATATATGAAAAATGAAACTTGCCAATTAATGTGAAAATAGTAGTTTTCAGTTAAAACTTTGTTGATCCTAGATGTGTTAAAAACATTAATTTTCAAAACAAGTTCAAAGCGAAATGTTGCTGCTAATTTTGCTATAACAAAGCAAAAGTTGGAAAGACATTTTTATAAAAGGTCACTGAGTGAGATAAATGTACAAAACCTATTCATGTTTCACTCAAAAAATGCATTGCATAGGTGTTTTTCAAAATGTCTTTCCAACTTTTTCTATCTAGGTTCAAAGAAGTTCCAGCTAAAACCTATTCATATTTCACTTTCATATTGTCGTTTTTGTAAATTAAGCATTTAGCATGAATTACGCTTTTATATACAAATTTTAGATTATTTTTGAATGAAGAACAAGCTGATTATTACATCATTCATTTGTTTGGCTTCGCTTTTGACCTGACCATTGGCTTCTGGATGTATTTTGATCACACTCGGAAGACAGCATTTTTATTTTGTGCAGCTTTCAACTTGATGAATTCACAATTATTCAACATAGGTAAAAATTTGCCTTTCATTTGAACAACCAAAAGCATTTGAAAAAAAACCCCTAAAATCTATTATAATAATTTAAATTAAAGCACCGAATTTCATGATTCTGCAGGCATGTTTCCATTTGTAATGATAGCAACTATGCCAGTGTTTTGTGCAACGGATTGGCCCGAAAAACTTTCATGTAGGATCTCATGTTATTGGAAAAACAAGATAACTCACAAATACCAATTACAACTTACTAAGTTGGCCATCGCTGCTAATGAACAGATCAATGAAAATTGCATATACCCACAACCACAAAATCAAAGTAAAATGTCGATAACACAAAAAAAGGTATTACAATGAGATAATGGCTATAATTGAAAATATGTATAGTAATAAGGATTGTATTTGAATTTCAGAGACCTATTTATTATAGTAACAGACCGAAACTCCAAAAAAGACACCACATTGCGGTTGTCCTAATTTTAATTCATTTTTCCATTCAAGGATTCTTGCCGTTTTCCCATTTCATCACTGAGGTTAGGGTGAAACGAATTTTGGCAAGTGTGAGAACAGAAAAAGTTATTAAATATTTTTCCACCCAATATAGGGTTACAATCATTGGACTGAAGGACTATATGGTTATTCTTGGGACATGATGGTCCATTCATGGCAGCATTTGCATTCTCGTGTACTCATCAAGGAAAAGCAAACTGGGCAACAATTTTACTTGGATATTGATGTGACCAAACCATGCAACGTTTTTAAATTTGAAAACAATTCGAATAAAATCCATCACGTATTCATTCTGTCATTTATTTTATCAAGAAATTTGTGTCAAGAGACCGTTGGACTCGGTATGGCAGAATGGCAAAACAATTTGGCATATGTGTCCAGAAAACTCTTACTGCCCATAATATAAAAGATATTGAAATCTACTTGGACGTTTGGATGTCTTTAAACGAGAGATTCCAACAGAGGTGAGCATTGTATCTAGAACTGAATGTTTTTTATTTTAGATTTTAAACAATATGAGCAATGCTGTGGATTTTTGCAGGCTTTTTGACCCAACAGTAGACATTCTGGCTTCAGATTGGTCACCTTTTCAACACACTCCATGGGTTATGCCTTTACTGACAGAATTTTCAGAAAAAAGAAAGGAGATGAGAAAAATGGCTCAACAATATGAAAACCAAGCAGAAAGTCAACCAATTGTTGTATTTCTGGCAGATTTTCCAGGTTATTTGGCTTCATAATGCTACAATCAAGTTGAAATGTGTTTATTTTTAATTTAAAATTCGAAATGTTCAATTTCAGGAATGACACTGGAAAATCGCATTCATCCTGACCTTTATCATACTACACTTGAAGTCATAAGTGGAAAAATCGCAGTGGAAACCACTGACGAGACTGCTATTACATTTGCAAAAGGAGAAAAATTTAAAGTGAGTACCTTTTTTAGATAATAAAGAATTCTGATTTGGGAAACTTAAAAAAATGGTAGATAAAATCTAAAATTAGCAATACGGATATTAAAAATAATGACAAAATAAAACGTTCGATATCTGCAAAACATATAAGCTTAATCACACAAACATGGAAAACTTGTATATGTACCTGTAATTTTTTAAACTGTATCAGATCTATTTTCATTGTCATTAGCTCCCCAGTGGACAGTTCCATAAAATTCGAGTCATTTCATCAACACCAGCTTGCTATGTCTATGTGTCTATAAATAAAACAAAGGAATAATTAGTATAATCAAGCAAGAGTAATTACTAACAACAGTTATCAAGGACAATAGTAAGCAAATTCTTTCAAAGAAAAATGCATCAAGAGAATGGAATCATAATTTACCTCGTATTTTCTTTTCCCTAAGCTCTAGATGCAGGAATCAAGTGGAGACAACATGGGACCAGCAGACACTAATTTATCCCAAATAACATATCTGTAAAGTTGTAATCTAATGTATGCCAATATAATTGAATAGATTAAAGAGATTTGTGATACTTTGACGTTTGCAAACTAATACATGTACAGGCAGCATGTATTTGATGAATTAGTAAAATGATTAAAAATGATAATTTTTCTGATTTCCACTGTTATAATGTTATTCCAGTGACAACTACCAACATCTTAATCACAGGAGTCCTTGAATAAAAAACGAAGAAAAATTAAATCTGATCCCCTGGACCGTTTCTAATATAAGCGATTCATGAGTAACATCCTACAAGAAGGCATTTCAAGGAAATTGCATCCTAGTTTTCCTACACAAGACCAAAAAGCATGCTTATAAAGCACCCAATTATTCAATTATTTTTTTATTCCTGTAATTTAGCTTTCTTAGTACCTCAGCCCTTTTCTGCAATTAACAATTTTCCTTTGTATGATCAAATTACAAAACACCACCCTTATTGAAAGGCAGTTCTTCAACGCAGCATGTCCTGAAATTAAGTCTTACATAACCATACAAGCAATTTTGCTCATAAAGTACTGTAAGCGAGCAGACCTTTCAATTGGTCCCGTGAATAAGACATCACCACAGCATTTAATAAATTATATCAAGTTAAGATTTATTACACAATCGGGGACAATTGCACGAGTGGACAATGAATCTTGGACGTAATGGCAATGATGCTACAAACCCCTTTCTACCAACCCCATCAACAGCTCCACAGATGCAATTTACAAAAGAAAATACTGACAAATAGCATTTAGAATAAATATAAACATGGAACTGGTACTAGGAAATATTAAAACTGGTGAATATTAGGAAGTGACTAGTTTTATACAAGAAATAACTAATTTGCTCCCAAGGGCTTTGCAGATTCGCAACAAAAAAATCAGAACTTGATTTTAAGCGTTATCGAGTACCATTAACAAGTCTCACCAAATTTACAATGATTAACTCTGCAAAAAACATTAAAAATATTATTGAGACCCCCCATTCAACATCGTATTAGCATCAAGCAGTCATACAGCCAGCAGAGAAAGATATTTACAAAAGTTTACAGCGCAGCTCTCCTTTGGAAAGCTTAAGTACTGTTAATAAAGACTTTCAGATAGAAAATTCACAGAGTTCACTAAGACATGGAATGTCATCAATGTAAATTCGTTTTACTGACGTGAAGATTCTGTCGTGAAACTAGACAGTGCACTACTTCATTCCAAGGTATGCAAATTTCTGTGCAAATGAGGGTTTTCTTTTACGAGGCAGTTCACGTATAACGAGTTTAGGCAAAATCAAGTTAAAGAGTTATTTGGCTTCAAATCAAAACATTTGATTCACCACCAAAGACCCAAAGTGAACGTCCTCATACTTTCGTAGGAGAAACAAGCAAAACTTTAGCACAGTTTTTACAAAAACTAACGGAATTACTGCAGTGCGCACTTGGATTTCTGGCATCTGGGATGGGTGCAACCCAGAGCAGTCTGCGCCACGCTTTACAAAATCTTAAGATCATGCTAGCACTCTGTACATGGATTCGATTTGAGGTGTGAAGTATTTCTTCAGTTCTGGACGTTTCGTTTTTAGCGTAGGCGTTAGAAGATTGTTTTCTACCGTGAAGCCTTCGGATGTGACGTAGATGTCCTTCACTTGTTCGAAAGACTTCAGCCCGGACTTCTTCCCTAGAGAGGTCAGGTCATCGAGAATGGCTTTCTTGAGTTGAGAATTGCTGCAAAGTTCGGCAAATGTACCATGCAGGCCCTTGTCCTGCGCCCATTTCTTGAGGGCCTCTGGATCTGGCACCACAACAGCAACCAGGCAAGACTGGAGAGAAGAATGAGAACAAGCTTGTTAGCCACATGGCAATGAAATTACCAGAGGAGACCTCGTTTCTCGTGTGATGTTGCTTACCTTTAAGCTTTCCCCGTGAACGAATATTTGAGAGACGAGCGAGCCTCTTATGTAGATATTTTCTATTTTTTCCGGAGCGATGTATTCGCCCTGGGCCAGTTTAAAGATATGCTTCTTGCGATCAACAATCCTGAGTGTACCATTCTGAAAGTGAACAACATTTAGGATGAGAAGATGAACATCTAGAATCCAGCTTTAGCTCATGAGTCAAAACTGATTTTGGCAGCTAAGTTTCGAGTTGCCAGAGCCTCAGATGGCTATCCTTAACAAATCCAACAGCTCAGTTTTAGAGGAACTTACCGATAGCCACATGCCAATATCCCCAGTATGCAGCCATCCCTCCTCATCCAAGGTTTCCTTCGTTTTCACTGGATCTTTGAAGTAGCCCTGGAACACATTGTAGCCCTTCACACAAACTTCTCCTTTGCCATCAGATGCAAAGTATTCCATCTCTGGCACATCAACTAGCTTAATTCCGCAGCATGGCAATGGAGGTCCGACGTGTTCTGGCATGCAATCTCCTTGGACAGTTAGGGTGCACGGTGCCACACACTCAGTTTGACCATAGCCTTCAATTACCTAATAAGGAAGCAAATTGAGTTATAGCCAGTTTTAATCACTCAGTAGGCGAAACTTGCAGCTAGTGAGGCAGAATTCGCTTACCAAGCACCCAAGTGCACATCGCATAAAGGTGAGAACGTTGCCAGACAAAGGAGCAGAGCCAACGACAAGCAGGCGGACCTTGCCACCCATACCGTCTTGCACCTTCTTGAACACCAATTTGTCCCAGATACTGTTGTTTCTGATGATGCACCTGGAAAAGAAAAAGTTCACGTTAGACCTGAATTGAAGATAGATAAACTAAACCGAACGGAAAAACTAGGACCACTTCGCTTACTTGCTAATTTCAGCTTCTTTCGACTTCAGGGCAAAGTTTAAGAGATTCCTTTTAATAAAACTAGAGTCTGTAGAGCCCTTTACTTTGTCATATATCCTGTTGAGTAGCCTGGGAACCGCTGGGGTCACAGTGGGTTTCAATGCCTGCATGTCATCCATGAGAAAGCGAATGTCTCCCTGGAAGAAGCCAATGCTGCCACCTTCCATCATAAGAGCAACCTAAAACGTCCAAACCAAAGATCAGTTAGATTAAACTTCCTTAAGGGGACGAAGCATCACGAACAGTAAGTCAAGTCTAAGAAAATTTACCTCGCAACACCTTTCCAGCATATGGGCCAGCGGTAAGAACGAGATCATCACATCCTCGGCCAACGGTCTGTGATCTCCAAGCTGCATGGAGACAGCAGCAACGCAAGCAACAACGTTTTCGTGGGACAGCATAACTCCTTTAGGATTTCCGGTAGTGCCACTGGTGTAACAGATAGTTGAAAGATCGCTGGGTTTGGGAGGCTGAAAGTAAACAAATCTAAAGTTAGGAAAAGTCGGGAGGAAATCTTAACCAGAGTTAAAACGTCTTGCAGCTGAACCTACCACAGGCTCATGAGGATTTGCCTCCCCGAGTCTCTCCACCGCATCCATCGAGATGAGCTCGATATTGTGAGCTTTCGCTTTCTTAATTGTATCTTCACACACCGGTTTAATGTGAATGATGCATCTGAGAGTTGGGGTCAAGTCAGCTTTGCCCAACAGAAAACTGATCTTTTCATCTTTGTCACAGATAACGGTTGTCATTTCAGCTGGAAGAGAAAAATCGAGGTAAATTTTGGTGATAGCAGAAGGGGCCACTGGAAAAACGTGGTAAAGCCCACATCTTACCTTGATCAATGATATAGGCGCAAGCTTCAGGGCCCAAGGTGTCGTACAGTGGGATAATGACCATTGAGTACGTATAACACGCATGCTCCGTAATCACCCATTCTGGCGAGTTCGTGGCATAGATGCCAACATAGGTTGTTGGGTTTGGTTTCAAACCTTTCGCAATCAAACCCGAACCCATGTGTTTCATTCGCTTTAACGACTGAAATTTAAATTGAGCCCAAATTAGAAACTTGTTGAGAAATAAAAATTACATTCTAAACAGAAGACTAGATTTAGGGACTTGCCTGATTGTAAGAAATCCATTGATATGGACTATCCTTTCCATCTCTCCAGCCAAGGGCATTTTTATCACCTGAAATCAAGAAAGTTAGAATGAAGTCTTCAACAAAAAGGCAAAAATTAACATTTCCCTTGGTTGGCTGTATTAATTTAGACAAGCTAAACCTGCACAAATTCAGTTATTAGGCTACCGAAGTCTAAAAACCTTGTAAACTAGCAATACAATGCCCAAAAGTAATTGCAGTCTTAATTGCATGCTTCACTAATTTTTTTGAAAACCTTCCTTATATAGTTTGGAAATATGTTCGTAAGATGTTGCACAAGTCCGTTATTGAGGGATTAAAACTGGTTCCGAGTAACCGAAGCCAGCGTATTAAAATCAAGAAGCCGAGGTCTGTGCTAACTTATACCAGTTTCAGCATTAAGCTTGTCAGCATTTCACAATTCTCGGAGGAGCAAAAATTTTATCTTGGCATGCGATGTTGGCAGCACGACCTTCCTATTTTTAACTTAATTGAGGTTACTAATACAGTATGTAAGAAAAAAAAAATGAAGGTGTGTTACAAACTAACATAAGAATAGAGCTGGCCTACTTCAAACAAGAAGAGCAGGCAAGCATGCAGTTGATAGGGAATGAAATGCAAGAATAGCATGATGTCTCTTGGCTGTTGACCCTGGCACTCAAAACAATTTTGAAAAAGCCTTTCGATATTAATTTTCGAAATGAAAGCAACTTTTCAGACAGTACATCAGATTTACTACTCTGCTGTCTTCAAATCTGTCAGTAGTGTTAAGTTTCCTTACGCAGAAAGTCATTACCATAACGATTGATCAAAAATAATTACCACTGAAGCGGGCGCCGCGACGAAACACGTCATACAGAGTCCGGCAATCCTCATGGGTGTACTGGATGTACTTTCCATCTTTACACAAGCGTGACACCCTCACATCATCAAAGCTCTGTAAGAGAAATTGGCAGAAATTCAGTTTTGCGGGACAGGGATTTTAAAGGTACAATAACGTCATCCAAGTAGTTATTTCGCAAATTTCCCCAGACATCTAATTATAACAAGCACCTCCTGCATCAGCAAAACTAAATGGGTTTTCAGTGTGTTAGGAATCCAAACTTATTGGACAGACTATTGACAGTAGAAATTTAAGATCTGGGGAAAATGCTAAGACCCTAGCCTCCCAAACGTTTTCCTTCATTAATCAAAAATTGCTTATCAGAAGTATTTGCCCAATTCAGACTATATTATCAGCAAAAAATTATTAAATACAACTATTTGTACGACTGTTTCAGAGTACTGTATTGGTACATTGACTGATCACTTTCTTCAGAGTACTAAGTTTTTATGCAGGCCAAGTTACGTAAATCTAAGTCATTCATGTAAACCTAGCTCGGATTAGTGAAACCCAATGTAAACCCAGGTTTTCAAACTAATTATCTGACCACCCTAACCACTGAAACTGCAAAACTGGCATACAGTGTATGCAATGAATGACATTTATTGCTATTATAGCAAAACTGGAGATTGAACACAAATTTTCATAAATTTACATGTTTTTAAACAGACGATTTCATTAATTTCTTCCACAGAATTGCTTGCCATCACTTGATGTTTCACCCAATGACTAGCTATTTAAAATGTATTACTTATGCCGAATTTCCCCGACTTGCACAAGTAAATCTATTTTCTCCGACTATCAGGTATCGTTATTCAACGAAATACTAATTTTACCAATTTTGCCCAACTTTGGATAATTTCCTCAGGTTTGGGAAGCAAGAGTGCTAGGCAAAATTCCCAATTTCCGGTTTGTAGAGGAAAGCTTAGGAAACTAGAAATTTCTTCTAGAATTGGGTTACAGGCATACCTGGCGACAAGTGTCGCGAATTTTCCAAGGTAATAACACGAGTTTCCAGAGCAATTTTATTCAGGTATGCGCACAAGTGCCCAGCCGACCAATGATATCGTTTTTACTTCCATCACCCCACCGATTTGAATTGCAATCTGCGTTGACCCAGTATCACGCCATTGCCAATACACACAAGGAGCCGACTGGTCTCGCTTGGCAGCACCAAAAGCAGAGGTTCAACGCCCATCGCTTCGGATCATCACACGTTGACGTTGCAGCACCAGCTTTGCAACGTGGACTTTCCAAACAAGTCAGTGGCGTGACACCGAAAGCTAGGGCGCATGCGCCGAAACCACCATCAGGTGGAGAAAAATAACGCGTTACTCATTTCCCAACTGCTGTTCACCAATGGCAACGCATGGGCGTGATGCCGCGTCACCGAGCGCCAAAAATATCCGCATTCACGCCCAGACAAATAACAAACCAAAGGTAAATCCCGAGAATTTTAAATTCCTAGATTACTAGTTTACAACTAATCTTTCATCTTTCCAGATTAAACTGCGTCAAGCATTTCCCGTCCATTTCATTGTAAAAGTTCAGCAAATTGATTGAAGGGGAAGTAAAAGCTTTGAACTAACCGACCTCCGGTTTAAAAACAGCGTTTTAAAAGTTGTCAATTGAACCAGCCCATTAGAAGGAATTGAAAGTATACAATTGGATAAAGAACAAACTGAAGTCAATCCGAATTGTAATTTGAAGATCGAGTTTCAGCAGAAAGATCTTAAAATTCTTTTGATTTACATTAAACCTCACTTTCCCCACTTTTTGGGCCACAAGAGAACATCGAGCTTATTGGGGACCCTGCACAAGCATTATTACTGACAGTTTCAACAGATGCGGACATTAATACTGATAGTGTAATGCGCGCAATACTGATGGATTAATGTTCTATTCTCATTACTGACGATTATCCGAATTTTCGGATAGCTTACTCATTATCGCAATAATGCCACAGTACTGATCGTGTAGGTCAAAATGGTGATCGTTCCATAATCTGTCAGATGGAAAAAATCAAATCATTGAGCTGCATGAATGATACCAGAAAGCGTATCAAGCAAGTCGTATTCAATTCAAGCCCAGTATGTTCAGGAGAGCACATTACCGCTCACGACAATTCGCAATTAACATTATCCTGTACACTGTCAAATTTGTCAATTAACACAATTTCAATTGACATCGAGTTTTTAACATTCCTAGAATGTCGGCCAAAATTCACACATTCTGCGATTCACAACAGTACTGTTCTAGAATATTCCCGATCTATAATGCTTTGCGACATTCTAGAATATCAGCCAAAGAACACATTCTAGAACAGTAGTCTTAGAAAATGCCCGATTCACCTGTTGGCAGCCCTCGACCCCTTCAGGGAAAATTCCATGAATATTTCGCATTTCTGAGCATGGGGTCACCTGAACGGGGCAGACCCCAACAAACTTCCGAATCAAACCATAATACTTGGATGACATAAGTGAAATGTAAAATACTTACGCCAAGCCGAGCCGTTTGGTTTTTCACGTCAACGGGCACTTCGACCTTCATTTAGATTCGATTGGGATGTGTAACACGCGAGTTGCTTTAGCCCGAAAAACGAGAAAACGAAAAAATAACCGAAGGTTGTATGCTGACCAACGTCCGGCGAGAATTTCGCAAAAAAGAAGAAGCAGCCGCGAATTGTTTTATCCTTCCGCAAAAAGACACTTTCGAAGTACTGCAAAAGTGCCGGTCTACCAAATGTCAAAGTAGCTGTGTTTATGAGGAGTAGAACGCTCGTGTTCCGTATTTAAAGAGGCGGGCGAGGAGGACTATGTAACGAGAGCTCTGATTGGCCGATCAAGTGGCGTGATGCCAAGATTGCCAACAAGAGCCACAGAGTATGAAAAGCGTACGTAGCACGAAACAGGCTATGGGATAGAACGAAATCGGGCAGGGGTATGACCTCATCCTCCTGACGTAGAAACGTAACGTAGGGTACACAAAATTCACGCGCCAGTTTGTTTTCCACTCGAAACGCTGATCTTACCGATTTCTGTTCGCCCAAAGTGCGCGCGTAGTTCGCGCCATTTCAAAAATTCAAGTGTGTGGGGTAGAAAAAAAATACGCATCAAATGCAAATTCCGAGCCAAGTACAGCCACGAGTACTCGATGAGGCAACGAATCTGAGCGAAAAGCGAAAGAAAAAATAAACAAACCCTCGACCCAACTGTCATAACCCGATATGTTTTCGTGCTGTAAGTGTCAAGAGACGAAGACAGCAAGTAAATATACGAGTAATTGCTGTTAAAATTATGTAATCACGGCCAATGTTATTATGTCAAGATCAGCCCATTCGCTCTATCACTGCGATTGCAATTTCTGATTAATAAAACAATTTTCCAGATTAAATAAAATCGAAATACACATAGATTGAATAATGAATTCGTAGCTTTTATTGCCAAAGACATTTTAGTTAAGGGGGGGGGGGGAAATGTTGAATTGAAAAAAAGGAGTTTGAAAATGAGAATTCGTGAGTTTTTCATAACGAAAAAAACAATATTTTAATAATTAAACATTTAAATAGATTGAATTCATAACATGTATTGCCAACTACATTTTAATTAAAGTGAAAAACAGATTGAATTTAAAGAAAATCATAATTATTGGGACGGTTGAAATTGATAGTTAAGCCAAGAATTTGTATGCTACAGTGTATATATTTAAAATTACAATGAACAAATGAACATAGTGTACATAATGTATCAGGTTAAGATTGATTTTTTTCACCCTGGGCTCTGATGGCAGTTTCTGAAATTGGCGCCTACAATTATGTACTTTATGAAAACGTTCATACATTACATGCCATTTTCTACCCAAGTTGTTTTTAAAAGTTTAGATTAATGTATAATTTTAAAAACTCAGTGGTTACAGTTAAGACAATTTCATGATATGAAGAATTTAGTCCAATTTTTAGGGGAACTACTGTATATTCTTATGCAGCAGTAGACAAGTAAATCAGTTCTAATGCCGCTAGAGGGCAAAGTGAAACGTTCACTCTTAATCTGACAAGGCTTTAAAACGTTGATACTGAAAAATCCTAGGTTCCCATTCAAATTCCTCGAGTTTTTCAGGATTATTTTATGCAGTCACTGCCAATGTCAATAACAGCCCACTTGACCGACTGTTAAATCGCCCTATTTCTGTTAATTACGATGATTAATTTGCGTTATTTACATTTAAGTGCGTTCTTAAAAACTTTGCGTGTCGAAAAATCTACAAATTTGTTCATATTTGTCTTCAGTGCATTAATTACCCTGGCGTAATTTCGTGGTATTTCTGGAAAATAACCAACAGCAGATTTTAATTCAGGATTAGGTTAGGCAGTGGCATGCGGAAAAATGTAAACAATTAATAATGAAAAAAAATTATTTTTGACAGACGATATCCCAGAAAACAGAGTTCATGGGCCAGATTAGGCCATGCGAGACTGTTTCCACAAAACGTTCCTAATCTGAGATTAAAAGCTCACTTTAAAAAACTGAGTTAGGCAATTTTAGCACATTAAAATTAATAAATACAGTATGCAATGAACTTTACTGTCTAATCCCATTATCCGGCGGGTTCTAGTTGTCCCGCAAGGCTACCAGAGCTAACAACCTATATTATTCAAGAGTCCATGAAGCCACCAGGCTTCGAATTTCTTGGACCTTGCAACAGCTTCAATAGCAAGACTGAAAGTCAAAAGGTCCAAAAATACCAGTTGTACTATAATACTACCGTGCTAATATTAGAGTAACGTGTTAAGAACGAATTTTGGACCGCATTTCCTAATTCATTAAAGACTGAGACAACCAAAGTTCATCTTTTCGATTTCGTACACGAGTCCGTAGAATGACCAGTTATTTTTTTTTAATATTTTTTTCATCTATAATTCGTTCATTCACGTGATTTTGGTTATAACCTTTTACCGGATTAACTTAAATCGCCCCAGGGGGCAAAAATCCGGCCTTGTCACTTAATCAATGAACAGGAATCCGAATAACAAACAAAAATTACACTTATTTGGTAATACAAGAGGGTCCTATGTTAAATTTCCACCATTGGCTATAACACACGTACATGTACATACCAATCGATTATCTTTAACAAGGCCTTAATACCCAATTAGATTTTAGGCAACACTGCTATGTGGATAATCACAGATTAAAGCCATTTGTCGTTTGGTAGTCTTGGTGGAACCACCTTTGTTTTTACGAGGTAAGTGAAACTTTCCATGACCTTGCGAGTTGTCAAGACTATAACACGTTTCAATGATTAGAATAAATTATAAATGTAAAATCACCAGCCCATATTTACTTAAATTCACTGCCAATGAGAGACAACAGGCTGGAGCGTCATGAAAATCATGGTCAGGGATACAAAGTAAGTATCAGGCGACTATAGTGTTATAAAAGTGATCAGACGACGATTAATTAACAATTTTAATTAAAATCAGTTGAAATTGAATTGCAATAACTAAATACAGTAGTTAACTACAAATGCAAATACGAGAAGCTGCAGCAAACTATTACAAACTGTGGGGCTCGGAGGGGAGGCTGTTTGTCCATCAGGTAAAATAATGTTTAAAGTGAACTACATGTAATACTTAAAAAATTTTAACGTAGGATAAATCAAGTTTTGGAAAAATTTCATTGCATCTCGTTATTGCTGGTTACGAATCATTAAATAAAACTGACCTCCGATACCCAAGGTAAGCTATACTGTAGGTGTAACGTTATTTTCAAGGGGATACAAACTATTAGCGAAATTTCATGGTGACTAAAAACAACGAATGTTTGTAATTTTTTCTCACTAAACACCATCATTAAACTTAGAAATGACCTTTAAATGATTTTTATTTTCGGTTTCATTTCAGTGGGGTGCACGCAAGTAATTTTCAATAGGAAGAAAGTGAAATTTAAGGCAAATTTGACCAAGTCAACAATCAGTGCTATCAAGACGGGTTGGATAATCGAAATTGGGCATATTAAATGTAAATTGGACGGAGTATCGCATGAAAAAGACACCCATTTTGCGATATGCATCCGGGAAATGCAAACTGGTAATCAATTTTCAGAAAAGGATCTGTGATTTTAACACAGGAAATAAAAGTGAAAATTGGCTTACTATAGTAAATAGGCTAAAATCAACATGTTTCCAATAGCCATTAACACATTTATTGGTGGAATACAGGTTCCCGTCAAATTCTCAAGTCGATTTTCCTGACACATACACTGTGTAAAATATTTTTTAAAAAAATTGATTTTATCCCAAATTTTTATAAAAGATGATGACTGATGCAATCAATTTCCCTGACATTCCCCGAGTTTCCAGAAATTGTAAACTGCAAAAATATGAAGAAAGCTATAGGCAAATTTCTAGGGGAATTATAGTCTGCATGATGCCGCTGTACACCTGTAATCGACCTACAGCTGTAAATCCATTAACTGTGATGTGTGTCACGATCTATCATTTGTGATGATTGCAAAAATTGCGCCTATGACGTTATATTGTTATTACAGGGTTCCCACTCAAACTCAAGTCAATTTCCCTAACATTACCTGACAACTTTCATGAGATTTTTCAACAACAAAAATAAGAAAAATGATGAATTTTATCCCAAATTTTTAGAAAAAGGTGATGACAAATTAATGTAATGATGCAAACTATCCCAATTTTTTGACATTTTCACGAATTTCCTGTCATTCCCTGACTTTTCAGAACATCGTAAGTGTAGACATGTACATTTTCATGACCACTGTACTTTAGCAATGGGGTAGAACTGACATTGAGGTTTGAACTTGTAATGTTACTAGCCAGACAGTTGCCAATGTACATGTACTTCAATAATATTGCCACGGACATCGTGGTGCGACAATCGCACCAGATACGAATACAGTACAGTCACAAAACCAATATAGTGGAGTGAATCGTCCCACTAAGTATTTGCATTGCAAAGTATAAACATAAGGCCAGCAAGCTGCAATCAAATTTTTCAAGTTTTCCAGAAAATCAAACCATGGCAATGACGACAGAGAGAAAATATGAATTTAACCAATCGATCAACATCACGTTATTTGATTGATGAAATTACAACAAACGGTTTCATCAAATGCATGTAGATACGAAATGCGATTGTAACTGTCGAGTGCTATTTCAACGGCTTGATTTTGGACCTACAACCGATTTGGACCTTGTGATCTTATGCCCCTTCACGATTTTCATTGATAATTGGTGGTCAAGGCGAGATTCTTACGCTGTTCGAAACAAAAATAAACAACTCGGGCACATGATTCCATACATGTAGTTATTATTGTTTATGATTGGTTTGGCTCGAATGGAGGGCCTATTTTAAACCAGAAATGTTGGCATCCAGTACAAAATGGCCAAAACACCAGTTGACGTAGGGAGGTGTGCGTATTTACACCACTGTTGTTGCGCAAAGGACGACCGAAGGGTTTCTTTTCTTAGAAACCCTGGCAAGAAAACAACCAGGATTGGCAGAATTCACCACTCGGGGTGATAAGTGCCAAAGTCTCGAAAAAACCCCACGTCAAAGCAGTAAGTAATTCTTCGACGTGACGTCATTAGGCCTATTTCCGTCTGCTAAGTTATTTCCTGCACGAACCGTACATGGGCCAAAAGGTCTTTACCTCATGATAAAAAAATCGGTGAGGAGGAGGTCCTGTTGCGACACACGTAATTTGCATGGATGACCTATTTTTGTGAATGGGCCAAGAAATTCAGTTTCAGCCAGGCCTCCACTTAGATATATAAGTACCTGTAGCAAAGTAAGGATCTTACGCGAGCCAAGAAAGTTGGACGTCACCAGCCTGACTGAATTGAGATGACTGATGCTAGTACTAATGGACATCGGAGTGAAATCCAATGTACAATGTAAGTCGATCAACTATGTCCTAACGTGGTAGTGACGAAGTGTCTTTGCATGACCTCATTCTTATAACATTGTCTAACATTCCAAAACTTCCACAAAAATGTTTTCTTGCTTAGAGCTAAGTTGTCATGTTCAAAACAATGATGCTGATCGAAACAGTGATGGTATTACTAATGGACATGGGAAAGAAATCCAAGGTAAGTTACTCAACAATGTTTTAGCATGTAGTGACGAAGTGTCTTTGCAAGACCTCATTCTTATAACATTGTCTAAAGTTCCAAAATTTCCTCAAAAATGTTTTCTTGTTTAAATATAGTTGTCATATTCAAAACAACGAATGATCAGATAGTACTTATCGTATTCGAAACAATGATACTGATCGAAATTGCGAAGATCAGAATAGTACTAATGGACATGGGAAAGAAATTCAAGGTAAGCCACTCAACAATGTTTTAGCATGTTAGTGACGGAAGTGTCTTTTCATGACCTTATACCTATAACATTGTCTTTCATTCCAAAATTTCCTCAAACATGTTTTCTAGTTCAAAACAACAGTTTTCATATTCGAAACGATATTCACAAACATCAAGTTGTGTGTTGTATAATTGTAAAGCTGTGAAGTGGTGTTGCACCATTGTTCTATGTCGTTATTCCTGGACTGACATTTTTTAAGTTCATGATGATGGTGGGAAAAAACCAACGATTTCATAAGCCTAGTATGTGATTCATAATCAGTTTTCGATTTGACAGCATTTAATGTGTTAATTGTTTTCATAAAAAAATTAACGACCTGTTCAACTTTAATTCGTTGTGAACTTTCTTTCTGAACCAGACGGCTTAGGACTAGTGTTTCAAACTACCTGTTGGCGTCTATGGCCCCAAAACAAGTTATCCAGGTAACTTTTGATAAGATATAGCCTTCCTAATCTCTACTTTCGTGCACGAATAACTAGCTTAACCTGAATGTTTACAAGCTTGACTGTTTTTGAAGTGTATGTGCAACCTTCTGCTTGTTTTTCTTAAACAAGTTCGGTATCTGAGAAACTGACAGCATCTCAGGCAACATCAGATGCTCAAGAAGCCACAAGGTGAAAAATTTCGAGTTGGAAAAATATTTCCTATTTTCGTACAGGCAAGGACGGAGTACGAAAATGAATGTGTAGGAGGTGGTGGTGAATTTTACGCGCAAGGGGTTTTAACCCTATCAAGAATCTCGAATTCACTTTCTGTTTATAGACAGAGACATGACGTCACTTTTGAAGGATACCTGATTTTACGAACAATATTGTTGTTTGTGAAGACACGTACCTAATAATTTAATGGAAATCTGAATATAAGCAGTGAGTTCACGTATTATTGTAATTTAAATGTAGCCTAACAAAGAAAAACATCTTGACTTGGGATATACCGATTGAACTATCCATCATGGAAAATTCATGAAATTAACATCAGGGTCATGGTATCTTTGCCTTTAATTCATTCCAAAATAAAAAATTAGGTTAAAATTCATAATTTGCCATTCAGTCTCAAAAAATGTGGCCTACGCCGTTTTTCGGCCAATGATCATATCACTATGGCGGAGAATGTTTCTGAAAATCATAATTTAGTGATGATATAAAACTACACCATACTCTAATAGGCATTGACAATTTTTTGATGTCATGAAAAAATCATGGAATTTGCCATAGCAAATCCAGTAGACACCCTGACGATACAAAATTCATCCTGATAAGGTCTATAACTGCCTTCACTTATTTTTAACACCAATTGCTTGTTCCTTGGAAAACAATACAAACTCGACACTCACTAACATTTGTTGTAAATATATATATAGAGGAGCCAGTGTTAAAGTTAAGTAACGGAGTTTTTAATGAACGAAACCTCGCCAAACGACTTATAGGATTACCCATGAAAACCCAGCGACTCAGTCACCTAAAAAGCACTGAAAAAGCCAAGGTTTAGACGCAAGTTTTAAATATAGATCATTTTTGTTCTTGTAACAACGCACAATTTTAGCTGGCAATTTAGCACAAACTGTGTTTGAGGGCTCTAAAACGGTCATCATCAACATGACTTTTTCGTACATATTGAAGTGTTTACACTCGTATTTTTCCACTAAAATAATGTTATACGAGGTAAATTAATAATTCATCATTCCGACGAAAACAATTGAATTTTAAACACTATCAGGCCACCTTTAACAGACAGTTAATGTACATGCCCATGAATTTATTTTCAGTCCAATGAAAATTAATTGAAAATTGCAGACATCTCACAGCATCCTCGCAGACATAAGTGTGATATAATGGTGACCAGAAAACAATTAAAAAAGTCCTAGGCTATAACTCGATGCCGGGACCAGGGTCAGACTACATAAAATTATCAGTTAATTCTCTGAACATCAGACTTGGTTATGCTATAAATAAAACGAATTATTGTGAGACTGTTAATAAAACCCCAATCATATTATTATCCAAGCAGTGTTCACGTGTTAGTTGGTGATCCATGAACGTGCAAAAAAGACGTAGTGGTTTCATTTTACTTCAAATGGTCTCAGTCTATTTGTGAACCATTCAGATTTTTAATCACTACAGTACGTAACTTTAGTTATGAAAGGCAATAGCTGCTGACCCTGGATCACCATACACAAGCGTGATCGGTAGTGCAAATTTCGGACGAAATTTAAGATCTGCAAAGCGTCTTTTGCCCACGTAGTCCAACTGGGATCGGTTGAGAAACTTTCTAAAATTACACATTCGTATGGATCTCGTCTCAACTGCGCAGCCAGGTCTAAACTAACAGTTGAAAATACCAGCTGAATTTCTATTTTAAGAAATATGTAGTCGCCGTGCAACAGTAGACGACGGCAGACCTTTGGAATTGCACCAAGTAACAACAGGGCTGAATTTTTTTAAAAAAATTTTCTCCAAAAAATGAGGTTCAAACTGGCTATATCTTCCTTTATCACATCGACAACCACGCGCTCCTTACGAATCGAAAGCTTGCCAAAAATCCTCGCTTCATTTCAATACTGGATTTTGCAGATTTTTTGGTCTATTTGGATGTTTTTAGATTTCGAATAATTGAAACGAGATCTTCGTGAAATTTCATTAGTCATGGACATTACTCTGCATTTCTATCGACAGGCATCGCTGAATTGCAGTTGAAAAACGCCGAAACTACAATTTTCAAAGTTGACGAGTTATTGGTACAGGATTTCCACAGCTTCAACACCCTGCCTTTCCCAGGTTTCTCAGGGGAAATTTTTTTAAGTTTTCCCATCGACCAATAGAAAGTTAAGTACCTACACTCTAATATAAGTAGTTTTTAATCAATATGGGCACTTACTATGACGATAATTATTCATCTGAATTATTAAGGAATTCACACATATTGTGTGAACTCTATCACGTTAATTTGGATTTTTAATCAAGATTAATCACAAGTCATAATTGATATACTGTATGCACTTTCTTTTTCGAAAATTTTTCACAATTCCCCCTGAATTACAGGATTTTGTAGATTTCTTGACCTATTTGGATGTTTTTGTATTTTGAATAATTGATATAAGATCGCTTCGTAAAATTACGTGTATATCATTCATGGTCATTACCATTGACGGTTGATTGGTATTTTCAAAGGCAAAATTTAGTTTTTTTTAAAATGAAGAACGACTTCTAAAATGGAATATCATGTTCCACCGTTGCCATGGTTGCCACGTGCGCTGTCTCCTCGTGCATTGGCACGTGATATTATTCAACGAATCAACACCATGCATAGTATTTGAGCGGCAAATAAAAATAAAAATTGGACAAACGTAATTTATGTATTGATTAATGTTGCAGATGTCTTGGCTCATTGTATCATTTGTTGAATATTACTCTGCATTTCTGACGTCACAAAAGATGGAAGACATCATTCCAAACATGCACTTGGCAACCAAAAACTAAGGCCAACAATGCGCTTTGAATTCCAGTGCATGTTGATTGGTCTTCGCCAGAAACTGTTTAAACTACGCATTGTAAAACTAAAACCCTTTAAGGCATTATTCCCAACGAAGTTGAATATGCACGAACGTCACTTGTTAACTTAATTGCGTGCAGGGTCTTACGTGGTTCTATTTCCGTGACACATCGTGCCTGAAACAGAATTAGCAACATAGAAAACGTTTTCAAAAGGTCTCTTAAAATTCTCAAACTGACGCAGGATGACAAACTTGCAAAATTATCATCGAAACTTTCTCCATTGTATGAACAATTTTAAAAGCATAACTCATTACTAGTTTCCTGAGACAGTCATTTAATGTTAAGGTTTCCAGAAGCTGCATAAGACAGTGCACTGGGACACTAGTTTTGAGCTTCTTCTTCAAAGAAATAGTATCACCAGTATTGGCCTAGTAGCCCACAAACCTCAAACTTCCCTTTCATTTTACTGTACTTCTGTTTGGCACAGTGTTGAGCTACGAAGCGAGACTAACGAAAAGCAATGTAATCGTTACTATTTCTGAAGCTGTTAAATGCAATTTCAGGGTTTCATCCTAATTTAGGCCAAATGGATAAAATTTATTGCAAATCACGGTCAAAATAGCGAGTAATTTGACGCCACTCAAGAAGACATGATGGCAGAGTGCATTGACCCAGTATGGTCATATTGGGTGGCCATGAAAAATCAACTATTTTAAGCCATAAAGTATTATATAGCTCAATTTATTGGAAAGCAGATCTTCCAATACTGTACACTCGTCATTTAACAGAATTCAGACTACTGAAGGGGAGAAATCTTTAAATATTTGTACACGAATTTTTATACAAAATTCTTTCTCTTAGACACTTACTTGGTCGTGCAGACTGCATCATGGTGAAACACTATTTAGAGTAAAAGCATACAGGTGCACTGAAAACCAATAAGCTGACCTTAAGAAAACCTTGCAACAATTTCGTCAAAGCGTTTTTCTCCTTTTTGCATTTGTGGTCAACGCCCATAGAGCATTGCACAGAAAGGAAATTTCAAAACCGCATTGGAGATCGATGTAGAGGACTGAATTTCGTGCTTGGTTACCTACAACAGGGGCTATATTGATTCAAAAAATAGCAGGCAGTCACATGGCCTAATTTACCCAATGTCGTTTCTCGTAACATATTTGGGAGTTAGCTCAAACTATTGCTTCCCAATAGTGGAATGCACAAAGCATTGTTAATCAATATCCAGGATAAAGAAAACACCTTTAAACCGCTCTTAAGGCACTGATAGGAAATGTGGAGGACAACACCAGCTTGGTGACGTTTATCACTCAGCAACTATCAAAACGCTCAGAAACAGTTTCGATAAAATAAAGAGGTCTGCGTGGTTAGACGATTTTATCATTAACTTAAGTTACTTGTCCTCATCACTGTTTACTGAGCATACAGCGTTTATAAACACGCTCATTGATAAGCAACTGAAAATTTTCGACCAAACCTACAAAATCGAAATAAAAATGTCGCCTGGATCCCCCTACCATGAATAACCAGTGTTGAGCAGAGATTTGCAGCAAAATGCAATGGAGACATGAAAGCACTCAAAAATAAAAAGTGGAACGAAAGAACTCCACTGAAGAGTAGGTGAAACCAAGCTTACCGTGACAGACTGGTCATCTAATGGGAAAGGAGTCTCAAAAACGCTGGGCCTTGACGCCAGGTACATTGCCGAAGCTGCAGCAACCGCTGTCAAAGATACAGCACCCACGGTACCACCAACATATCGCAAATAATCATCCATATTGATACTGAAATGAAAAAAATGATACATTTGAAATGAATGGAAACATGAACCCATTCACACAGATTCAAGTTAAGCGACAGTTGAATAATTAAAAAGACGAAGGTCCAATTAACAACAGCAGTGACCAATTTCTTAACAAGATTTTTTAAAAGAATATTTTAAATAAAAAATAAGACAGAAAAACTTAAGGCCAGGCAATAAAACTGAAGGAAACCGACAAAGTTGTCACACAGCCTCAACTCCAAAGTGCTTTAGAAAAAAACTGGTTCAGGAAGTTTCCATGCCATCAACGAATGAAATAACTGTACATTCATCTGTATGACAGGGCACAAGTGGTTGCACATTGAAATTCATAGAAAACTGGTAATGGTCATCTGCTAACCATGTGATGTAAATGTTAATTAAATTTTGTACATGTGATGCCTGAACTAAATCAATGCTATGATTAAACAGTCATTCAGCTATTTTGAATAAAGTCCAAATTCTTTCCAGCTTAAATTCAAGCACTGGTGCTCAGCAATAACAAGTCTGATTACGTTTACGTAAATTAATTCTCTTAAGCAGGGTTTCGCCATTTCCTGTTAATTTAGATTAATTGCCCTCATCATCTTGCCCTTGTTATTCAAATTTGTTTTCAAATTGTGATGTTTTGTAAACAGACTCAGTTCACCGTGCACAATGCAAAGTTCCCAATTTTTGGGGGGGAAAAGTAGTAAAAGAATGAACCTAGTTTCTCAGTTTTTGGAAAACACTAGTTACACTTAGAAGTGAAAGTTAACAATTCAATGATTTAATTTTTAAAATTTTATGCTCAATTTTAGGGGGAAAAATATTGAAAGAATTAACCAAGTTTCACGAACCCCAGAGATGACATTTTCAACTTCCCTGACTTTTCCAGCTGACCACTGAACATGCAAAAATATGACATTCCAATGGAAGGAATGCTATATTTAAAATTTATAATAAATAAACTGGCGATAGAACACAAATTTTCATAAGGCAAACGCAAAGTCTGGCCATCTCTTGAATTTTTTGCTAATCAAAAACCAGCTATGCAAAATCTGTTAATGACTTGTTGAATTTTCCTGAGTTTTTACAAAAAAAAAAAAAATTTTTCCTGACTTTTCCAGGTCTGGGGGAAACCTTTTATATTGTAACCAAGTTTGTCGACTTTCGTGAACATTTTGGTAAAGTTAAAACTCGTTTAAATGACTTGCTCAGTTTTATTAGTCACATTTCCAAATTGTCTGTCATGCGGAACTGGTAGATTTACCCCCAAGAAATCACGATTCGTCATCTACTGTTAATTTCGGCGTAATCTTTATAGTATTTCACCAAATTGTCGTCGCCTGATTAGTTTCAAATCAGATCGATATCGATCAATGAATTGCGTAATCGCTAGGTGGCGCTGCGTTCCACGAAAACAAGTTGAAAATAGATCCACGTAATACGCATAGACAGTAGGGCAATTACGCCAACACGAGGTTTTCACGAGTTGGCCAATGCTATGAATCATTAATAGCCTTTTAATGACGACGACGTCGATAGTATTAGTTGTAATCGATAATGTATAAACAATTTTTATTCCACGACACCAAATCAACATGCAAATATTGACCCACGTTCACCCACTACGTCACCAATCCGAAATTTTGAATTTCAGCATTATCCTTCATCCAACATTCTCGAAGAAGAGTGAACATAAAAATTGGAGAGAAAACACCGATAAAAACCATGAAAAATTATAATAATCATGCTCAGGATGCTGACAGGGCGAGGAGTCGAAGAAGAAGAAGAATAAGCGAATGAAAATTCAATGCAAATGACTGAAAACACCGGGTACAATAACCATCCAATACCTGCGTAATTTAGGGAAAACAACGTCTGCTATTTTAACAAGGTCCAGACGTCTGGCAAGGTCAAAATATGGAAGATACCGATGTTAAATTAGGCACAACAAAACTACGTAGTCAGCACTGTTTTCGTTATCGATGAAAAGCCGGTATTTTTCGTTCAGAATGGAATCGTAGCCTCGCGAACGGGTTCCCCAGCGCCTGCGCACGCGCTGGAAAAGCGAAATCGACTGGGAGGCGACCCTGGGTGAGGCTATGTTGGCGTGACCTTAAATGCCGCGACGCCATTGGTCACACCCACATCGCCTGATCCTGCTCGGCCAATGTGAACGCGACATGCGAGCCAGGCCCAAAAAGACAGTGAACTTGCCAGAATATGGAGAAACGGGGTCAG
>JAQGAF010000592.1:0-46731 GCA_034687865.1 Kryphioiulus occultus | reverse complement strand
TTAAGTGTGAATTCTTAACCGTGTCAATGGTAACTAATTGATATTTCGTGATAGCAATATGGCCAATAGCTATCAATAGCTTGTAAAATCATACTTATCAATTGAATTTGGACGCATGTCATTTAATAATATTTCAAATAATTCAAAGCAATTATAGTCATTTCCAGACAATTGGCGATCTGAATTGTTTTCTAATGCTATTTTTACTTGGGAAGCCATCTGACGAACCGTTCTGTTAACGCTAACTAAATTGAGTGTCACATATTCTGCATCATAAAAGGAACTTAAATGATTTTTATGCGTTCATTAAATCTGCCCTTGAAATGTCGAATGGGGGCAAACACGCATAACGGAGTGTAAGCAGTGATTGCCCCCTTCAGTTCAGCAAGATATTTGGTACGGCCGATTGCACGAATCTCAATTTAAGCTAACGAATGGATCTGTTAACGCAAATTAATTGAATTTCCCATATTTTTCACAAATCAGTGAACGTATATTTCGATAAACTCTGCCCCTGAATTGTCGAAATGGGGCAAGCACTCACAAGCGTGTTCAGGGTTCCCACAACCTGGAAAAACCTGGAAAGTAAGGGATTTTAAGAAAGTCAGGGAGGATGTAAAATTTGACCTGGCATTTTTATGTTCAAAATTATACTGCATTGTTCATACCGTCAATTGTTTGAAAAACACCCTATAAATTACATCTACATTTCGTAATTTCCAATAGTATTTCAAAAATTTTCCCTACAGCGTTCCCTTTTAAAGAAACGAGCTAAAATCCATCGTAGAAATATGTTTGAATTGAGGGACAATTTCTTGGGTTGGTCAAGGAAACAGTTTGTCAAGTGTTCCTATATTTTTACTGCAAATTGTCGTGGCAAAGAAAAGTATAGCAGATACGGTCTAAAAATTCATGTTCAGCATTCTCAGCATATTACTACAAGAATGTCTTCAAAATTGCATTAGGACTGCATTTTTTTTACAAATTTCGCCTATGACATACTCAGTTCTAAAATATACACGGGATCGCGGCGAATGAAAATGCGAATTTTTTTTCCAAAAATAATGTATGAGATGAAAATTGTGAAAAAAATTGAAAATATTAGATACATGTACTTTAATCTGCAAAGTGTGGTAAATATAATTTAATTTTACTTACATGTGATAGTTTGTATTTGATAAATCAGGGAAAAATTCAAAAATGACCTGGAAAAACCTGGAAAGTCAGGGACGTTCGTTCTCAAAAAAATGTGGGAACCCTGGTGTTAGCAGTGATTGCCAGCTTCAAAATTTTCAGGGTCAGCACCAATCTCGATTTAACTTAACAAATGTTTCTGTTAACAGTTAAATTAAATTATCACACATTTTGCATAATTAAAAGAATTAAATTGAAAACTGTTGATGCTAAAACTGTTAATCGCGGGTTTAAATCAGGTAATTTTGTCGAATCCGACCTGTTACTGACCACCCTTACAGTGGTCAATGGTCCGTTTTCGGTGAATGATCCTCGTTCCCCTTTAAGAGGATAGCCGCAATATTGACGCAGCGAATGAAACTTTTTGTACTTCCATCAATGTTTTTTTTTTCTTCCTTTCTCTATATCCTGGAATGTCCATTTGTGTGGTCAGTTCAATGCTGACCATTCCGCCCGGTGACTCGAAAGAAGCCGGAGGGCGAGAACTCCTTTCTACCTCTCTCTCGTCGTCGTAATATCAGTTTTATCGTTTCTGAAGTTTTCATTTCCCTCCCTAGTTTCGAGTAAATTCAATGATTTTCTCCCATCCTCCACCCCCCTTTATGCCTAAGCCTTCCACTGCTCCTCACTTTGTATCTCGTTCGGCTTTATCTTAGTCCGAAAAAGATAGTGATGGTCAGTCCAGAAAAAAAGATCGATCCGGATCGAAGGGGCAGATGCGCGACGGGTGGCCGGAGAATGACCATTACGGACGTTAGGGGGTTTTGCCAAGCCGGACACGGTGTGATAGGAAAGAAAGGTGGTCATTAAATGAGTTTTTTAATGGTAGCTTAAAGAACAAAGGAAATTGCTGGTCTATTCTCGATGTGATGCAGAAACAATGACGTTTCGATTTTTCGGACATTTGGCACTGCTCGCTGGGGTAATTGCAACAACGTTGGTTGTATCGAAATAAGTGGTCAGTGACGGTCAGTTTGAGCCCCTGGATGACAGAGCCACGCCCATTATTGAAGGAGATATACTCGATTTTCTGCGTGTTGTTTTGATACATCCATGTATGTCGATCAAGGTGTCTACCGGTCATGGAAGTCATGGAAAAATTATGAATGTACTGACAATGCATCAGGGTGTCTATTGGTCACGGTAGTCATGGAAAAGTCATGAATGTGATGTCTATGCATCAGGGTGTGTACCGGTCATGGAAGTCATGAAATGAGATTCAGGTCATGGATGTGATGTCATTGCTTCAGGTTGTCTTACCTTTCATGGGAGTCATGTAAAAGTCATGAATGTGTTGTCAATGCAGCAGGATGTCTACTGGTCATGGAAGTCATGGAAAAGTCTTGAAATGAGATTCAGGTCATGAAAATCATGGAAACGTCATCAAATGAGATTCAGGTCATAGAAATCGTGGAAAAGTCATGAAATTTACATCAGGGGCATGGCATTTTTGTCTTTTGATTGATTCACAAAATAATAATTTGGGTTGAAATTCTACATTTGTCAATCATTTTTGCAAAAATTGCCACCTACGGTGTGTTTTTGGCCAATAATAATGTCTCAACAATCGTAGATATTGTTTCTGAAGATCACTATTCAGTTATGACAACAAGTTGAACTACGGGCCCCATATTCTACATGTAATGGGCATGCAAAAAATTATGAAGTCATGAAAAGGCCATGGAAACGTCATGGAATTTTCAATACCAAATCCACTAGACACCCTGTCGATGACTGATTACATCAAGATCACTTGCTGGTATTAAATGGGCAAGCATGTTTTTAAATTTCAATATTCTTCCTTTTTGGAAACTTTTCCTTAATTGAAAATGGGTTAATTTCAAGGGAATCATTAAAGTCACGTTATTTACATGTAAGTGTGTTTTAGCAGTGTATTCTACTGGAACGTCCTCTCATTATAAATAGACTAAAGGACATTGACTTTTTTATAGTCATGGAATTAAAATACCAAATCCAGGAGAAATTTAAATTTTTAAGAGATTAGCCTCCAGAAAAGGCAGATTTCCAATCTCCTAAATAATATTTATATACAGGTTTAAAATCAAAGTCAGGTTAATATACGTGTCCATGTACTACGGTGACTTGAAAAAATAACAATTTTTAATGGAATAGCTTTGAAATAATTCATGAGGAAAAATTTGCAAAATATCGTTTCATTTACAGGTTTGTCTTGAAATGAATATTTTTAATTAAATAGAAAACCTCAAGGAATTAATTTTATTTTGCAGGAGTTAGGTTTTTAATAAGAAAATAAAGTTTGCTTTAACAGTATAATTTTCTCATGCTTTTTCTCCAACTTTAAAAAAGTGCATATTTCTTACTAACGTCTAGTACTTGGTTTTCTTATTTGTTAAGGGAGGAAAAACACATTTTTTCATCAAGTTTTTTCCTGGCCAGATGTTTAAAGTTGTTTAATTTGTAATTAAGGAAAAGTCTCAATGAATCAAGAATTTTGAAATTAAAAAACTATCTCAAAAGACCATGTTTTAATTAGAAAATGAAAGTACATTTTTTTTCAAGATATTTTTTGCTCCAAAAGGGGAATGTAGCTTGCAAAATAAATTTTTTCCAACGTTTTATTCCTAGAACAGCTGTTTTCTCCTCAAAAAACGTCTATTTTTCATCAATTTTTTTTCCAACTAGGTCTTTAAAGTCGTTTAATTTATAATTAAGGAAAAGTCTCAAAGAAGGAAGTATTTCGAAATTAAAAAACTCACTCCTAAAGACTATGATTAATTCGAAAATGAAACCATGTGATTCAAAGTGTTTATTCCTATAACAATTGATTTGCTCACCAGAAAAATGACATTTTTTCATAATTTTTTTTTAACCAGATGTTTGATGTTTTCTCCTTTGACTTTTCCATCTTCTCTCACTCGTGATAATTGCGAGGAATTTGGACAAAGGTCAACACTTTCTGAGGTATTTTTCGCTACATAAAACGTCATAAATTATCCTTGCAAAGCATCTTGGATGGAAAGCTAGCATCTTAAAGTCTGGCTCTTTGGGGTGGGAATTGAGCTGTCATCACTGCCCATTAATTATTTATACAAGCTGAGATGGAACAACTCTTTCAAGATGAAACATTTCAAAAAAACGAAAAAATGTATTTTTTTGTGCCAAATTTTTCAAAAGAAAACGTTGGAAAGCGAGAGATAAAAGGCAATTCATACTGGCAAGATACAGATGACTATGAGTTTTGTCAAATCGGAATTTCTCTTTTGATTTGCCCCTATTTTCCCTTCCATCCTTCTTCACTCGGAAGAAATATCTGCGAAAATGCAATTTCTTCGTATAATTTATCATCATTTCCAACAATGGAAATGCCAGACCTTTTTACACTAATGCGCTTTAATAAGGCATCAATTTTGAAGAGATTTCTGCCTTCTACTTAAAATGTCAGTTTTGCTCCACTTACGAATTTCCGCTGTTAATGACACGTTGAAGGCACTTTTCTGCCTACTTTTACTCACTTTTGTTTGCGAAAATTGTCGGATGAGTTTAACTGCCAACGATGTACGTTCTGCAATTTCTAATGTAGAACGATTTGGTCACACTTGTTTTTCTCGTCTAATTTCCGGTCTAGATCTGTCATGTTTGTACTTCAACTGACCATATCGGACAGTGCAAACTCAATACAGTGTAAAATTATCAAAAAATCGATCAGAAATAATGAAAATCGCTTGGTAATGCGAAGTTTTCAAAAAATATGATGTTGTAAACGTGATATCAATAAATTTGGGTCGATTTTGGAATGTTAAAACATTTCGAAATTCCACGAAGGTTAAATTGTGAGATGAAATTTTTGTCAAGCGATTTATGAGAATTCGACTGGCAGCGATGGCTTTCTAAAATTTATAATGTAGAACGATTTGGTCACACTTTTTATTTCACGTTCAATTTCCGGTCTAGACCAGCCCTGTTTGTACTTCAACTGACCATCTCGGACAGTGCTATCTCAATAAAGTTTCAAATGATTAAAAATTCGATCAGAAATAATAAAAATCGCTTAATAATGCCAAGTTTGTAAAAAAAAAATATGATGTTGTCATAGCGGTTTAAACCGACTTGGGTCCATTTGGGACGATTAAAACATTCCGAATTCCACTTAGGTAATACTGTAGGATGAAATTTATGAGAATTCGAATGGCAACGATAGACGTTCTAAAATTTCTAAAATAGTATTTCTCGTCCAATTTCTGGTCTATGTATACCATGTTTGTACTTTAACTGACCGTCTTTGGCAGTAGCTAAATATTGCGAAGGTATGCAAGAACATTTTACGTTGCCACAGTGATACAGTGGGTTCTTTTGAGCTACAGCTGATTTGTTAGTTATTTTCGAAAAATGATGGAGATGAGCTAAGCAATCTGTTTACCAAAATGTGTGCCTGATTTGCATCGATTTATTATTTTTGGGCTTCACGTGGGTTTCGCGAGTTGAGGGTTATCGGTTTGCCTCATTAAAATTAATCATGTTTTGGAGTTTTATAACGAAGAGGCGGATATCCGGGCCTCTAATTACGTAATTTGCCCACGAGCCATTTGCAATATTTCTCGTGCTCTTTTAGCGATAAATTTCGGGCAGATACGATATGAAAATTCATTTCCATATCACATTTTTTCGTAGGCATGGAAAAAATTAATACTTGGCAACAGCGCGTAAGTAATTTAATAATTTCATTATCTTTTTTGCACAATTTTTGCGCTTCGACCTAATAAATTTTACGACGTAGCGAGAAATCAATTATTACCAGAAATGGATGTCTAGTCTTGATGTATATAAGTGCATCGTACTCATATAGGGTGAAACCTCTCTATATCGGACACACATAATGCGTACTAACAATGTCCGAGTTAAAGGGGTGCCCGAGCTAGCATGCTGAATTTTCAAAAGAACATTTTTTGCTGCAATTTTTATTTGTTTTTCTCTTCTTAGGGTTGTCGAAATAGATGTTGACTGAAGCAAAATTAATTTTGTTAACATGAGTGGAATTTTTTTTGTCCGTTATGAAGGGGATTTCCTCATTGATTGCGTTTTATTTGAAGGTGTCTACCAGTCGTGGAAGTCAAAGAAAAGTCACGAAATGAGATTCAGGTCATGGAAGTCATGGAATTTGTGACTTTTCATTGATTGACAAAATAAAAAATTAGGTTTAAATCCTTCATTTGTCACCTATTTCCAAAGTGGTAGATAATATTTCTGAAAATCGCTATTTAGTCATGACATAAAACTTGAACGGCCCCATATTCTAATAGGCATGGGAAAATGTTTGAAGTCATACAAAAGTCATGAAATTTGCAATACTAAATCTAGTAGCCAGCCTGATAAAACACTGTCCGATTTGCGGGGTGTCCCACTTAGAGGGGTTGCATTACATGGCTAAAGCTTGACCTGTGTCCAGTTTTGGCTATTGTCATGTTAGACAGTCATTGGGGCTTTTGTTTAATTAGTTTCTATGGTAAGAAATGTTTAAGCCTGAATTAAACATCTCCTTCATTTGTTTGCTAATGTTGCAATTAGCATCTTTATTTGGCAAATATTCAGTCTTGCATCTTCTAAGGGGCGTTGCAAAGGCTCTTAGCAGATATTCCCTCACTGAAACGCATTAAATGCATATTAGGAAAACAAATTAAAGGCAGAAATCCATCTTTTGAATCCGTAAACGAGGGGTAAATCCATGGGAAAATGAGGGGTGGAATTTGAAGGGAATCTCCTAAGCCTGTAATGATTCAGCGGAAATTCAATGCATGATGCGCCATATCATATCCGGTTTCCATTTCCAAAAATGGTTTATTGTAAACAAAACCCCTTCATTCCCTTTTAAGCCGCTTATTTCTTCAAAGGGGAAAGTGATGGGGAATGAAACCATAGTTGTGAGTATATAGTCCAGCACTTTTCGGTGTAGCACTTTGTGCAGGCTATTGGAACAGTGAGGTGATAAACAACGTTATCTGTGTTTTCTTTGAAAATATTGTCCATCTTAACGCCTAGGCTCGTATACTTGAAGCTCACACTCGACCAGTATGAAGGTCAAACTTGCTATTGAGGACATGATCTGACGCGACAAACGACACCCTTTGGTGCCACCAATGAATCTGTATCATCCGACTCCTGCATTGACAGTTAGAATGCATATTGTGGTTGCAGGTTTTACTCGTTTATCAATCGTCATTTGGAAGGTGTCTTGACTGGCGGATCTGGGACAGTGTAAGACAATTTCTGATTTCCACAGAATGTCTTAGAGTGATCAGGGAAAGTAGATGAACTTTTTGTTGGTGAAATCTTGTTTCTTAAAGTGGGATTGAGGCCTTCCTGTAATGCAGTTGTCCAATATAGAACTAGTATAAATAAGAGTTATAGCCATATCAGAAGTCATCACAGGTTGATAGCGTAAAATTCCAACTCATTCTATACATGTATTCATAAGCATTGAAAAGCCATAAGATGATCATTGTTTCCAGAAATTCCCTATTTCACATTTAATTTAATGCTTCAGTATATTAACACCCCCATCATATGGCGTTACTAGTGCTGATTGTGTGGCAATTAATATAATATAATTGAAAAAGGCTCACAACTACACATTTACAAAGTTTGAAATACTTAATCCCCTGAGGTATTAATAGGTCCAGGACCTCAAAGTAAAATTCTGTGAATTACATGTACTTTATCAACAAACAATTAAACATGTACATGTTTAAGGGCATGGTAGTTTAAAATATTTGTTGCATGGACATTTGCCACCCATCCGATATATTGTGATCCAGACAGGAGGCTCAATGCAGGAAATTCTAATTTGGAAGAGGCAATCACAATTCAATTGAGCTCAATACTGTATAATCAGTTAGTGAATACAATGTGGTAGGTGGGTGTAAAACATCATCACAATTTAATCAGCATTTACCACCACATTAGGGTGGTCACCATCATCATTGTGAAATATAATTTCTTGAAGCTTAAAGGTATCATTTGGAAGAGAATTCCAAAAACCAAACTATGAAGGTAGTAGAACCTAACACTCCAGGGCACTTATAGAACTCAGAGCCGTACAGATCCATACTATTGGTCTTATTTTCTTGCATGCTGTCCGACATTGGAACTCTGTTCCAAAGGATAGCCTGAAGCTACATGAAATTCAATTTAGCAATGATGATGGTGTCCACCTAAATGCAGTGGTACCAGCACAATAAATTGGGGTGACAATAACACTGCCCTACTGTATGGTATTCATAAGCCGGTTATAGGGAATTGCATTGAATTGAATTGTAAGTTTAGGCTTTGCTTGAGAGCCAGCCACTGTCTTCATGAGTAGCTTGTGCCAGATTATGACAGTATGGGGTCCATAAGAATGGTGTCCACTTTTCAATGATTGACGTCATTTACTGCTAGCTATGCACTCTCACCTAAAGAATCATAAGCTGTTATGTGTGAAAACTAATACCAACCTTACTAATGACTTGTTTGCTGCCAGTAATGGCCAAGTTTGGATTGGCTGGAGTTATAGTTTTTGGCAAAAAGCTGTTAGAAACACGCAATTATGGTAATGGAGGCCATGTGCTGTTGGAATTGTCAGCAGATCAGCAAGGGCATGCTGGGAAGGCGTCCAGCTGGAAATCCACCTTTAATCCCTTTGGTGGTTTCCGAGTGGTTGCCCAATTTTCTCCCCATTAAGAGCACCTTCCTAAAATGATCCTCCTAAGAACCAGGGGGAAGTGGGTTTTCCCCAAACCCTGAGCAGTGGCGATCGTTAATGTAATTGAGGCGGCTGAGAAGAACCTAGAAAATCAAAATCCCTTCTTTAACATTATGGGAAGGACACAAATAATAAAAATGGCGACCGCGAGCTGGTTCGTCAACATCAACGTGAAATCAAAAGTGGCTCAATAATTTCAGAACGAGCCCATCTCTCTCTTTCTCTCCACCAAAAGGCATTAAATGGTTTCTGGGGCGCCATTTTCATCCCCCTCCTCCATTTTTTTGATATAAAAGTGTGGAAAGGTGTTAGTGCCGCGTTCTATTCCTCCGAGTGTGCTGAATGGGGACTAAAAACGCTCGCTTCGCACTACTAAAATAAATAGATGTTGGATTTGTGGGAGCTGAGAGGAGAACGCCATCATCATCATCGTCTTTTATATCTTCACCTCTTACAAGCTTCATCCCATCAAAATTTCATGAACATTTTATTCATGGCGGACGGGCGACGCTCCTGGCTGAAGCCAATTTCAATATTTATGATGGCAGTGGCGATGCTGTCCTTCCAAAAAATCCATGAATTTTGAATATTTTGTCTCTGATGGAAGTCCTTTTGATGCCCTCGGGGACATGGAGAAGGACTTTGAGACAAACAGTTCGGAGAAATCCACTAGAAAGCTGTGGGCAAGAGAAGCTTTAGATTTACTAACTTTTCTATTTGGAAAGGAAAATCAAGGGTATACTTTGGTATAGTCCCTGCTCCAGCATAGTCAATACAGTATAAGATAGTGGGTTTTTCTTAATGACTCACAGGCTGGGAGTGATTGCCTGGTGGTTGGGGGCAGCTAAAAGAGACATTACATGGTTAGGTTTCTCTCTCATCTCAAACTTCAAGAGATAAGCACCATCAAGTGGACATCATCTGCAACCACTCTCGATGGTTAATATAACTTTCGGCTCTCAAATGGTAACCAAGCCTTAGGCTACGTGTCCATTTGAAAGCGGAGAGCGAAAGTAACCATCGTGAAGCTCAGACGGTATGTCCACTTGACAGTGAAATCTTGACATTAGCCCCTTACATTATGATTTTTTAACAATTATTGTAATAGGTGTTATCATAAATGGTATTTAAGCTTTGAGACAGCACACTCGGCCACTTATCCACGTGCTAGTTCTGACTTGATAGGTTTTACTCTCACACAAAGCTTACATTAAAAATCTGTTCCAGAGGTTCTCTTGATGGTAACTTCCACTCTTTGCTCTCAAATGGTCACCAAGCCTTTATGAAATCTGCTCTTGGGCAGATGTTCTCTCGATGGTAACTTCCACTCACTGCTCTGTAATGTACACCAAGCCTTTATGAAATCTGTTCTTGAACAGATGTTCTCTCGATGATAACTTCCACTCTCTGCTCTCAATTGGACACCAAGCCTAAAAGTACGTTGCTTTTCTGCCCACAAGTTTGGGAGGGGTGGTTAACGAGACAAGCACTAAATCGCGACGTGACACAACACCAAAATTGCACAAAAATCCAATTTGGTGCTCGGATCGTGCAGGAACACTTTAATGGCCGCTCGACTGTAGCTAACGGGAGATTTATGGGCGCCATTGCTGTTCGTTTCCTGAATTGCTTTTCGCTCGAACTCGCCATTTCCTGCCTATCAACAACAGAGGAGAAGTTTTAATTAAACTATGACCTTCTCGATGTCATCAAGGCGAGCTTGCGCCAAACGTCGGTTAAATTTAATCGACCATCAAACGTCTTTCAAGCCAGTAATGGATCCCACTTTCTGGAAAGGTTAAGGGAAGTCGTGAAAATTCGTGAAAATGTCAGGAAAATTGAGATGGTTAGCATCAGCCAATTGATTGCAGTAGAGCCTCCAAAGTTGACCACCTCCCTATCTTGACCACATTTTAACTGACCGGATGTCACCACATTAACGTCATGGAAGATTGACCACCTTGGTATGTTTATGCTGACCCCTTCCACTATGACACACAATAGTTAATTACTCTGTGTAAGTTGACCAGCATGGTCTCAACATGTAAAAAAACATGGATGCTTACATTTATTTTCTGTTTGCAAAACATATATTGTACACCCCTGAACAGAGTCAGTTGTCTCTGTAGAGGTAGAAGAGTTCATTTTGGACTACAATTCAATTCAGTTCAACTCAGAACCCTCAGACTGCTATACGGTATAAATGGGACTTATCAGTAAATAGGGGAAATTCCTTTTAAATTATAATCTCAATTCGATATTTATGCTGCTTATTTCCCCAGCAGGTAGGATAATTGTCTGGATATGCTTCTGAAACTTACAGAAAAAATTTGTATGAACAATGTACATGTACAGTGCAGTGTTACTGTGTTAAAACCTACGGAGGTTCTGCTGTATTTACCATCTTTCACAAAAATGTATTCTAAAATTCATGTTTCTTACTTTAAAAAATTCATGTAAAATGTTAGGGAGATGACTGAAAAGTTGTCAGGGAAATCGACTTGAGAATTTGAGTGGGAAACACGAACATCTATTTCAAGTGAAGTTCTTCGCCTTGGTACTAGAGACATAAGTCGAACACGTGACAATAGTTTGTTTTCCTCCAAGTTCAGTTTATTTTGGCGACCACTCGTTGGGGACCCAAATGGCGCTTATTTATCAATTTCCAAAACTTATAAAAGTTGCTTTATGGCCGTGGGGATGATTGCATTTTTCACTTCACCGATTTGGAGGCAGTCACCCGAATTATTGGCAAGTAATAATGCTGCGGATAATAAAAACCCTCGTTTTCAGGGCTTATGGGGAGCGTCGTACGTGTGGTATTATCCTCTTCCTGTTTAGACGCAGTTTGGAAAATGCACTGAAAAATTTTACGCTGGAATGGAAGATGTAAGAACAAGTATTTTTGTGAAGAAATCGCAGGGAGAGACGTGCAAATTTGGGGAATTTGTTGCTGGGAGACGATATCTGAATCGAGCGTACAAAAGCCGTTGAAGTCCCTATTAAAGTCAATGAAAAGTCCCACTGAAGTCGTTGAAGTCCCAATGAAAGCAATGAAGACATTCTGAAGTCATTGAGGTACGACTGAAGTCACTGAGGTTTCGCTTAGGTTCCCACTTCCTGGAAAGTCAGGAAAAATCAGGGAATGCCTGGGAAATGAAAAAGTGTCAGGGAATTCGTGAACATTTTAGGGAAATTGGGATACATGTAGTTTGCATCAGTCAATTGATTGTCATCATCTATTACGTTTCTTTGTTTGTGTGATAAAATCTATCCTTTTTCTCATTAAAAAATTAATGTAAATTGTCAGGGAAATCGACTTAAGAATTCAAGTTGGAACCCTGTTGAACAATGGGACTTCATTGTGGTCCAACAAGTCTCATTGAAGTCCCATTCAATTTGAGCGTTTTTAGCATACCGGTATTAAATGATGAAATTAGCATGCCATGAACAGTTTAATCGAAAATGGCCCTACTTTTCAGGCAATGAAACTTCAAAATTCCCATTTCCAAGTGATATCTTGAGTATTTTAGGAACATTTCTTCATTTATGAAATTTGCATGCTATAAGCGGTTTAATCGAAAAATTAAATGGTCTTTTAAGGGACGTTATATCAGGACGTCTACCGGTCATGGAAGTCATGTAGGTCATATAAAAGTCATGAAATGAAATTCAAGTCATGGAAGTCGTGGAAAAGTCCATAAAACTTACATCAGTGTCATGGAAAAGTCATGCTATTTGCATTAGTAATGGAAATGTTTCCTTTGATTGTTTCATGAAATAAAAATTTGCGTTAAAATTCATCATTTGACACCCAGATTCATAAAAAAATTCTCCTATGAAATTTTTGTGAAAATCGTTATTTATTGTTGACTTAAACTTGAATGGCCCTACAGGGTATATTCTAATGGGCATAGAAAATTTTTTGAAGTCATGAAAAAGTCATGTAATTTGCAATACCAAACCCAGTAGACACCCTTATGTGAAAAGTTTTATCAAAATTGGGATTTCAAAATTAATTTCTAAGAAAAATGAGAATTGGAAAATTCTCTTTTTTGACGTTTTTGAAAAATAAAAAGGGACCTCAAACGTTTAACATGAAATCTGGGCTGACGAAAAAGAGCAGAGCACTTGAGTGGATTTTTAAAAAAAAAAATTTATTTTGAGCTTCTGCACTAGCTCAGTTGCCACAATATCGATATTTTCCAAGTTTGATCTCTAAATCTTGAGAAAAATCAAAAATGCCAGCATGCTCCACTCCATTCCAGGTTTGGAAAGTGACTTTTTCTGTTGACATTTTTACTGCGGATATTGAACAGTATTAAGTTGTAGAGCACAGAGCTCGTTCGTGTCTTTCCAAATTGAATTTCTAGATTGGGGTGGGGGTGGCCCCCCAAGGCGACCCCCAATAATACGAAACCCAGTTGAGCAGATTCTAATTCACTCCGCAATTTGGGCTACCATTTCCCCCTCCCAGATATTTATATTGAAATGCGGTTGCCTGTTTTTTATATTTCCAAGGGTGGAGATTCCAGCCATAAAACTCTTTCATTAAACACGTGTTATAGGCAGATAAAGCACCCTGGTGCTCAGCTCTATTGGAAATTCTGTAAAAACAGCTTCTGCAGGAAATTCGTGTTATTGGAAAAAAGCTAAGTGAAAGTGGGTACCATGCTTGTAACGTTGTCGCTAGATGGCGCCTGAAATTCATGTACAGGGTGTCTACCGGTCATGGAAGTCATGGAAAGTCATGAAATGAGATTCAGGTCGTGGAAGTCATGGAAATGTCATGAAATTTACTACACTGTCACGGAATTTTTGGCTTTTCATTGATTCACAAAATAAAAAATTTAGTTTAAATTCTTCATTTGTTGCCCATTTCCGAAAAAAATTTCCCTTATTACATCAGGATCATGGAAAAGTCATTAAATTTACAATACGGTCATGGAATTTTAGCTTTTCATTGATTCAAAAAATAAAAATTTGAGTTTAAATTTTTCATTTGTAACCCGTTTCCCTATAAAATTGTGCTTTTCGCCAATAATCATGCCGTAACAATGGTAGATAATGCTTCTGAAAATCGCTATTTAGTCATGAAACTTACATGACCCAATATTCTAATAGGCATGGAACATTGAAGAAGTCATGGAAAAGTCATGGAATTTGCAATACCAAATCCGGTAGTCAGCATTAATAGAGCCCCTATAATGTACACCCACACCTCGCTTTACGGTCTAGATAATAGATCGGCTCTTAAAAAGGAGGCCGTATAGCGAAATGCTATATAACGAATCATGTTTCAGCATACAAACCCATGTTAATTCAAAAGGATCCATTCCAATTTCACAAAAATGAAATCAATTCAATTGTAACACTTTCCATTACATATTTAAAAAATAAATGTACATGTACTGTATACAATGTCCATGTAACAAACAAATTACAATCTTGAATAATAGTTCTAATCAGAGAATGAATTTTTACGTGACATACTGTATATCCGCAGTCGTGAATCGTCCTGGTTTAAAAAATTGATCAAAATTCAGTTGTTTTGTCATGTTGTTTCTTACTTGTAAAGTACATTGCAGCATTTTAACGCTTCGTTCTTTCATCAGGATCAACTTAAAAATGCAGCATTAAATTTATTGAGTTAAAAAGAAGTAAAACAACAAAATTTTGACCAATGGTTTAGCACAGGGCTATCCTCAACTACATTTTGTGATGACGACAGACATACATGTAAGATGTGATTCTGACGACCGTGTTATGTTTCCATTGCCTCATTTTGTTTGCATTTGCCAATTTAGCTTTCAAACTACTCGATTAGCACAAATGTGTAATAAATAAGTATTCCTGTTTTCCTATGACCTATGACCCGCGATGGACGTTATAGCGAATTATTTTGGTTGTAAAACGATACATTGCCACTTATCAAAAAGGCGGTTATAGCGAAAAGCTGTATAACGAGGCATGCATGGACATGACAGACGAGTTGTCGTTTTGACATAATATTCCACGTGCAAAGGTCAAAGGGGTCAGCTTGAGAGAATGTAATCGAACAACTCGTTGTTCTGAAATTCTTCTTTTCTTCATCCACGTTCTTTTATCTTCCGATTACATATCCGGTCAGTTTAACCTTTATGCGTCTATTGATATGAAACTGCTTATTGCTTTCTGGGCTTTTTTTCGGTCAGCAAACAATGCGTTTGTTTGTTCCCACATAGAGGTCTTGTTTGTTCTGAGCAGTTATTGACACAAAAGCAGCGCCGCATTCAATCAAGCCTTATTAATTGGATTGCCTCTTGTACTAGCCACTGGTCAGCGCTCGGACAACACGCGATGAACGAAATATGAGATTTTCACGTGTTCTGCTTTCTGCTTGCAAGCTACTGGATTTGTGCTAATCGGTTAGCATTATTAACAACAGTACGTGTAGCTTAAAATTTTTCATTTTAGGCCATTTTTTCAGGTAGTTTTTATTCAGTTAAATTTAATGAATTTGGCAATACAAACTGTAAATTTTCTGTCCGTTTAACACGAATTTTATAGCTTCTTTAGATTTTTCTTCTTTAAGATTTATTAAGGATATGGTATGAAAATATTTATTCTACATTTCTGCTTTCTGCTTGCAAGCTACTGGATTTGTGCGAATCGGTTAGCATTATTAACAACAGTACATGTAGTTTAAAATTATTAATTTTAGGTAATTTTTTCAGGTATTTTTTATTTAGTTCAATTTAGTGATTTGGCAATACAAACTGTAAATTTTCTGTCCATTTAATACTAACTTTATACCTTTTTTAGATTTTTCGTTTTTAAGAATTTTTAAGGATATGGTATGAAAACATAAGTGTATTTATTCTACATTTTAATTGTTTACAAAAACTGATATAAGACGAAGGTCTGTTGAACTGACTTGAATTGAATGGTGGTCACCAATAAACAGTGTCTGCTGGACTGGAAATCCTGGAATTATATCGGATTTTTGTTAACCTGAAAGTCTTAGAAATATACTGGAATTCTGGGACTTTGTTGGTCTTATATAAATTGTCAATTTCAAATTCGTTTTCTTCGAAAAACTGCATTCAAAATACAGCACTATGCAAGTAATAGTTGTTTTGAGTCCTTAAAATCCTGGTAATATACTGGAACAAAACACATCAGCAGCTAGCTAGTTTAATAAAACAGTCCACTAGACTGGAAATCTTGAAATTATACTGGATGTTTGACCCAGGAAAACCTAGAAATATACTGGATTTTTGACACTGGGAATCCTAGAAATATACTGGTATTCTGGGACTTTCTTAGTCCTGGAAATTGTCAATTTCAACTTCATTTTCATCGAAAAGCTGCCTACAAATATTTGCACACTAGCATACATGTAACAGTAGTTGGATAATCCTGGAAATACATATATACTGGTATATTGAAGTTAAAGTTCAGGGACACCCCTGATACAATATTAAAGGAGCATTTAGGCCTTATAATTTTCGGAAGAATAAATAGAAATTTTGCAAATTAGCACATTCTATTTTCTAAAACTTAAAGTTGATTTCATCGAAAAGTTTCACAACGTTCTGCTTGGTTTTCATGTTATGTTCGTAACAAAATTCTTAAATTTCAAACATGCTTGAACTACAGCGAAATGTCTGTTCCTCTAAAATTAGATAAATCCAAATCTTTCGTTAAATTAAGTTCGAATGATCGATTTTCAAATCGATGAAATCACGAGACCTGCCTTGTTTGTTTGCTTTGAAATTGAATTATTTCACCCTTTATTAGCTTGTCAGGCTAAGAAAATCGTTGACGAAATGTCCATTTTCTTAGCCGATTTGGTGTTTAGCATGAGTGGCCTGTTGGCAAATTTTTCCGTTATTTCGCCGATGGATTTGTCCAGACCATCATCAATCACTGGCAGGAACCCCTTTTATCCTCGTTTAGCATTTTTGGAAAACTCGATTTAAGCGAAACACGAAATAAGACAGGAAATCAATGGACCTATGGGGTGGCTGCGGGGTGGTCATATTTGCATAAGCGAAATCGATTATTGGTCCTTATTTCAATGAAAAACCGCTGCTGGCTAGGGAATTCCACTTGACATCCAGCCGCAGCTTCGATAGTGGACAATGGTCAGTGGTCGAGCCTGTCATCGCTGACCTTAACTCTAATCAGAGTGCAGGACTCACTTAGTGGGCACCACTTAGTGTAGGGCTTGCTAGCTTTTCTGCAAAATTATTTAAAAAGCTGCTTAACAGCAAACCAAAATTGTACATTTACAGGGTGTCTACTGGTCATGGAAAAGTCATGAAATGAGATTGAGGTCAAGATAATCATGATGTTTACATCATAGTCATGGAACTTTTGCCTTTTCATTGGTTCACAAAATAAAAATTTGGGTTTAAATTCTTAATTTTTCCCCTATTTCAGCAACAACAAAAATTGCCTGCGGCCTATTTTTGGCCAATAGTCATGTCACCACAGTGGTAGATAATGTTTCTGAATCGCCATTTTGTCATGACATAAAACTTGAACAGCATGGAAACAATTTTGAAGTCATGTAAAGGTAATGGAAAAGTCATGGAATTTGCAATACCAAATCCAGTAGACAGCCTGGTGTTTATCCAACATAAACTAACCTAACATGTTTAATTTGCCTTCCCTTAACACCAGGCAATCACTGCCTGCATACGAGCAGTTAGGAGAAGCCCAATTTCACACAGTGTCTCGGCTGGGGCAGGGCATATACTGTAGGATATCCCTCGTTTAAATTGAAAATTGTCGCGATGCAGCATGCGAAATTTTTACAGAAAAGCAAACCAAAATTGTACATTTACAGGCTGTCTACCGGTCATGAAAGTCGTGGAAAAGTCATGAAATTTGCATATGTCCATGGAATTTTTGCCTTTGATTGATTTATAAAATAAAAATTTGGGTTAAAATTCATCATTTGTTATCCAGTTTTGCAACAAACAAAAATTCGCCTATGACGTTTTTTGGCCAATATTATAACGATGTCATCACTTTGGTTGAGAATGTTTCTGAAACTCGCTGTTTATTGATGACATAAAACTTGAACTGTCCTATCTTCCAATAGGCATGGAATATTTTTTGAAGTCATGAAAAAGTCATGGAATTTGCGATACCAAACCCAATAGATACCCTGAGGAGAAAAAAAATTGAACATTTAAAGTGTTTTGATTGCAATGTCCAAAAACGAATTTTCGTTTCGTTGTTTGAGTTCAAGTTTTGAAAACTTTGCCTCTGAAACGTTTGCAAATCTCGAAGATTCCCAGCTCCATGAACGATGATTTTTTCAGGAAACGTGGCCTTGGGATGCGTTGAAGTTTAATTCGCTCGTAGAAATTCTTTGGGCATCTTTTAATATTGTCGTAATTCAGCAGCCGGGGTGAGGCGAGATAAGGAGGGTTCTGGTTACGCGTGGTTACCTAGGGGAAAAAAGATAGGCTCGTTCTCATTTGCATACGAGATGTGACTTACGGCGCTCGCAGCTAACATCAATTGAAATTAATGAGCGTGTAGGGGGGCGATAATTACACGCCTTCAAACACATCTTGCGCCCTGCCACCAGAATATTCCTTCTGCGATTAACTCAATAACAGTTTTTCTCGCAAACGTGTCTCCAGTATTTTTTGTAAACTTGGTTAAGATTGGAATTTAGGGCTTAATTACTTAGCGTCGAATGAGACGATGGTATTTCAGAAAGTGAGGATATCGAGATACGATGGCAAAAATACCTGGATTTTCAGTTGAATTTGTCATGTTTTTAATATTAGGGGACGTTCAAGTATTATCAGGACGTCTACCGGTCATGAAAGTCGTGCAAAAGTCATGAAATGAGATTCAGGTCACGGAGACATGGAAAAGTCATGACATGTGCATCAGAGTTATAGAAAAGTCATGAAATTTGCATCAGGATTATGGAAAAGTCATGAAATTTGCATCAGGGTTATGGAAAAGTCATGAAATTTGCATCAGGGTTATGGAAAAGTCACGAAATTTACATCAGATTCATGGAAAAGTGGTGAAATTTACATCAGGGTCATGGAAAAGTCACGAAATTTGCATCAGGATTATGGAAAAGTCATGAAATTTGCATTTGGGTTATGGAAAAGTCATGAAATTTGCATCAGGGTTATGGAAAAGTCATGAAATTTGCATCAGGGTTATGGAAAAGTCATGAAATTTGTATCAGAATTATGGAAAAGTCACGAAATTTGCATCAGGGTTACGGAAAAGTGATGAAATTTACATCAGGGTCATGGAAAAGTCATGAAATTTGCGTCGGGTTCATGAAATTTTTGCCGTTGATTGATTCATAAAATAAAAATGTGGATTGCAATTCATCATTTGTTAGCCAGTTTCGCAAAAAAAATTCACACATGGCGTTTTTGCCCAATAATCATGACATCCCTTTGTTCTGAAAATCACAATGTTTCTGAAAATCGCTATTTATTGATGGCATAAAACTTGAATGGACCAAATTTCTAATTTTTCACGGAAAAAATTTTGATGTCACGAAAAAAGTCATGAAAAGGTCATGGAATTTCCAATACCAAACCCAATAGACACCCTGCAGGGGAATCAGGTCATGGAAGTCATGGAATTTACAACAGGGTCGTATATATTTTGACTGTTCATTGATTCATACAATACAAATGTGGGTTTAAATTCTTCATTTGTAACCAATTTCCGAAAATAAAATCGCCTACAGTATGTTCATATCAAAATTGCATTTCAACAAGTAAACAACGATCAAGGTGAAATTTTGTGCCAATCTGCTCAGCATTTTGTTAACTCTCCTGTCATCATTGTCATAATTTGCACCTCTCCAAATAGTTGACACAGGTGTTTATCTGTCATGGAAGTCGTGGAAAAGTCATGAAATGAAATTCATGTCATAGAAGTCATGGATCAGTCATTAAATTTACAACAGGATCATGGCTTTTTCTTTTTATTGATTCACAAAATGAAAATGTTGGTTTAATTTCTTCATTTTGGTCAATAATCAAGTCGTCACAGTGGTAGAGAATGTATCTGAAAATTGCTATGTAGTCATTACATAAAACTTGAACGGACCCATATTCTGACAGGCATAAAATAAATGTTGAAGTCATGGAAAAATCGCGGAATTTGCAATACCAAAACCAATATAGACACCCTGCTTGAACGCCCCCTTCCTCTTTGAGTTTTCGTAAATGTTGTTGACAATGGATGTTTGATTCACCAGATTATGTTCGAAGTACTTAAATTCGGAAATAGGCTAATTAGAAAGTTGACGGGATTAACGACGTAAAACTAATGGATTCTTATTGAATTTTTCTTCGAATCGTGAAGTTAGCTTGCATGTATATACAGTACATGTACAATATCAACGTGGCAGGTACGTGTACGTGCATCTAAACTAAAAAGGAAAATTGCTCAAATATCTGCGAAATGCAGTAGGGTTTGATTTACGTTAGCAAGCCTGCAGCATGAAACACTTCCTATGGAATAATCTCTGTTTTCCCCGAATTAAAAGCCATAAAAAGCACCCATTGCACTTTTGCTGTCCGGGTTTTAATCCCGTCGTTTGCCACTGCAATTGCGAGAGGGTTCGGGCTCTCAGCGGAAATGGGGAGCCATAAAGAAAATGGCGCTTTCCTAATGTTCACTTTTCCCCATTTCTTTAATCAAGCTAATTTCTCTTGATGCGAGCCTTCGAGCTTAGCTACGAACCCAGTTTTGTGCCACAATCACAATTCTGCTATGAGCATCACAACGTTCATGTATCCATTCAGGGGTCAGTCTTTTCGAATCAATTTCTTCGTGAAGCTGGACTCGGACCAATCACAGTCAATGAATTTGAAATTCAAACCAAGCTTACTTAGCAACCACCTGAGCTCTGAATACCTCTATGAATTTCTGAGCACTCAAATGAAAGTTACTGAAATTCCTATAATTCTATCAAGGAATTTCAGCGCATGGGATCTTAAAGGATTAGGGTGTGATTTCAATGAGACTTCAACAACTTCGGAATAACTTCGACAGAAATCAAGGACTTCAATGGGACTTCAACAGAAGTGAAGAACTTGATGACTTCACAGGGAATAAAATGTTCTTGAAGTCTCATTGAAATTCTAGTAAAGTCGTTGAAGTCACGCTGTAGTCTTTGAAAGACCACTGCGGTCCTTAAATTCCCAATCTAGTCCTTGATTTATCACTGTAGACTTTGAAATCCCATTGTAGTCTTTGACGTTCAATGACTTCACGAGCTTCAGTCGGACTTAAAGGACTTCAGTGAGACTTCAAGAACTTGCTGATTTCATAGAAGTCACGAAGGTAATGAGACATCAAGGACTTCATAATGGACAGGAAGTCCTTGAAGTTTCATTGAAATCCCACTGTAAGCATTGAAGTCTGTGAAGTCAACCTGAAGTCTTTGAAGTCTGGCCAAATCCCCAAAGTTCGCAGTCTGTGGACTGCAGGTACTTCACGAATCTCACTTCAGACTTTAATGACTTTACCCTGGGCGTCAACGACTCCAGTGGGATTTCAATGACTTCACCCAGGACTTCGATGACTTCAGTGGGATTTTCATGACTTCAATGGGATTTGCATGATTTCAATAGGATTTCCATGACTTCGACGGGATTTTCAATGGGACTTCAACCAACATTTACATCTGACTTCACCGGTTGTTAACCCATCGGTTTATCCTATAGATTGAAAAATTTAAAAAAAAACAGAAAATGATTATTAGCTAGCAGTTTGGAATGCCACGTATGTTCCATTCACAATGGCTGCCAATATCCTGCTGGCCTTACAGATTTCCTTATCGAAATATCGCGTTTTATGAAATGCGGCTTTCGGAAGTAATTGCGCACAGAAAAGACCGCAATTTCAATAATCTGAGTAAAAACAGCTTCGGGTTTCAGTAAAAAAGAGAAAATATATGCGCTCGCTATTGTCTCCATTCTTTGTTTTATTACCGGAGGGGAATTTCTGCCTTCGAGATGAAATAGACTGAAGTTTTCTCATGCGTTTATCGATTATTTTTTCTCTGCATTTCTCCTATATTTCGGTCTTTACGCATTTGCATGACGTTTCGCTTTCCACTTTATGAAACCGCTCTCAGACGTCTTTTTCAATATCCTCTTTGGGTTCCCAGCTCAAAAATGAGATTAAAAATTGGATTTTTTATCCTTTTTTGGAACGGACAGTTTCGACCAGGATTCCCTTTGAATTCGCCTTCCCCACAATGAGATCCCATCGAAAAAGGTGAATTGAGCTCGCCAAAGATGGCCGCCATGAATTCATAAATCATCGATTGAAAAGCTATTTCGGAACGTGTTTACAAAGAAAAGCGATCACTCATCGATGCAAAGCGCTTAGCAATGCGATTCGGGTGCTTTTGAACGTGATTAATCATAAGTCACCGGTGAAATGCCTTTTGGAATGTCCTTAGCGTGGAAAACATGTCGTTTTGCCTATGTTGCCTACCATTGGCGCCATCTTGGGAGTCGCTGGCTGGTCAGAAAGCATGGTTTGGGACACTTTTGTGTTGGGTTTACTCGGGGAAATGATAGCCTTCCAGTGAAAATGCAACGATGAGCATCGTTTGGGAATACTATTTAGATGGAGTGAGATGATATTAAATAGGTTGGACTGGAAATTCTGGGTTTTGACTGTACTTTAGAATATGCCCTGCTCCGTCATAGGCACAGCGAGTTAGCTGGCATTGGCTACCTGGTGGTTGTGCAGATAAATAAATTACAGTTTTATGTTAGTTTAGGTTAGGCACAAAAAATAACCACTAAAAACAAAAAGGCAAAAAAGAACATGTAAGCTTGTAAAGGATGCATTGCGACAGGTTGTATACCAGAGAAGATTGCTGAGCAGGGCATAATCTTTGGAATCCTGGGAAATCTTGGGAATATGGTAAATTTTTTATTGAGCCTGGGAAATTTCGAATTCATAGACATTAAAAAACTGCATAATAATGTACATGTATGACATCCTGTAAACAAAGTTACCAAAAAATATTAGTGCCTTGACATTTTACATGTAGATGCGAAATGTTAAATTGCATCTAATTTAATCATAGAAATTGTTTAGTTATTGTAAGCATACGTATACGTGTATTTGATCATACACTGGAAAAAGGAATATAATTCAGTGAATTTTAAAATTACAGTGCAGTAGACGCCAGTGGTATACAGGTTTTTTACCTTTTACCTAATTTCCATTTCTGGCTAACGTTTTCCAACTGAATAATGTTAGACAAATTTAAAAATAAACTTAAAAATCACATTTCACCACTAAGACATGATTTTCCATGAAGATGTGCTGATGATTATTAATGCTTTTTATATACAACAGGGTGTTTACCGATCATGGAAGTCATGGAAAAGTCATGAAATGAGATCAGGTCATGGTAGTCATGAACTTTACATCAGGTTCATGGAAAAGTCGTGAAATTTACAACATGGTCTTGGAATTTTAGGCTTTCATTGATTCACAAAATAAAAAATTTGGGTTTCAATTCTTCACTTGTATTTCCGAAAATAATTTCATGCGCCACAATGGTAGATAATGTTTATTAGAATAGCTATTTAATCATGAAATAAAACTTGAACGACCCCATATTGTTGTAGGCATGGAAATTTTTTGGAAGACATGATTTCCAAATCCGGTAGACACCCTGTACAAGTGTGCATGTATGCTTAAAAAAGAATATTCTTAGTCACTGGCCGTGATTTGTTTATCTTCCAGGTTTTTCAAGATAAGTTCATTTACACTTTTTTCTCAAGTTAAAAAGTTGTAAAAATTAAGCCAGAGATGACTTTTCCTATATCACTGACACCTTGCATTGCTGGCAGTTGTTTCGAAAACAATAATGAAGTTATACATCGTTGCATATTTTGTAAATCTGTTAATGGCATTTTGGAATGCTGGAGGACTCACGTACATGTATGAAACCTAGTTACTGGAAGCAAAATGGTAGCTGTTTCTGAAAACAAATCGCAATACTTTGATAAGAGCATTTCGGATTGCACTCGCTTTCAGTGCGGAATGGTCGGCAGGGGTCGCATACGGCATCGTGGTCACTTAGCTCGATTACAGCAAAGCATCTTCTGCCAGTGTCCATACGGGTGTTTTAGGCCTATTTGAAATTTTTTTTTCGATTTCCAATTTTTGAAGCCTCCTTTCAAGGCAGGCTTATGGAGCCGTGACAAAAGATGGCTTTGTGTAAACGCAGGTCCTCCGAACTCGGAATGACCTCTTCAATTGTGGCCAATCGCCACCAGAGGCTTTTACTGCATTTGCCAAGAGTGCTTTTTTCATTTTTCGTCGCACTTATCCCAAAGAGGCTTCTTTCTCTCACTCCTTGCGACAAAAGACAAAAGATAGTCGAAGGCACGACGTTTTGCTGGCCATAAAACGAGCTCCAAAAACCTAAAATAACCTTAAATAAAAATGCGCCGACAAAAAATGGAAAAGAGAAAATGGTCTTAAAAAATCCTTGGCTAGAGCGCCGTTAGTGCAAGTTTTGTTTGTTGGAACAGATATACTGAAAACACTTCTCCGAGTTGAGTTTATGGAAGGGGATCTATTTGGGGACCCTACACGAGCAGTATTACTGTCAATTTCAACAAATACTGACCGTAATACTGATCGTGTAATGGGTGCAGTACTGATGGATTGATGTTTCATTCCCATTACTGACGATTATCCGAATTTTCGGATTACTTACTGTCAATATTACAATACGGAATTGGGTACTGAGTTGAATCAGGGTGACTGGTTGTCTGGAAAACCTGGAAAAGTCAGGAAAATTGATTTGGTCTGGACATGTCAGGGAAATTCATATAATGTCTGGTAATGTGGGGTGGCTGAAATGTATTATAAAAGCTGTGTTTGTGAACTACGTTTTCTAAAAAGTTTGCCTAAAAGTGTTTTCAATATGATTTCCTAATATTTCTTATGAAAAGTGAACTAAAAACACCTCAAATCCATATTTCTGCTACTTTTTATTAGAAAATTTAGCTTATGGAGTTCCTAAATGATAAATATCGATTGTATCCAATTTTTCAAATTTTACAGGAAAGGTAAAGAAAACTTTTTTCATACATACTGTAAATCAGTTTTGAAACTTCGAAAGTAGTAAGTCCACAAAAATGCAGTATTTGGCATCTGGTAGATTGGACTACTAATGCTTACATCGTTTTAAGGCAGCATTATTCTCATATCCCATGTATTCCCATTACTATTGTTATTTCTTTCTACAAAAGTATGCGCTAAAATCCATCATTTCGTGATATAGACTTTCTAAAAGTTCCATCATTTGGCATTTGAAATGGGACATTCATTCCCCATCTGATCTGGGTATTTCACCAGCTCTTCTCTGTCCTGTTGATAATTTTTGACCCTAATTAAATTGCTCCAATAAATTACAATCTTGAAAAGTACATTCTGTAAATAAGCCTGCAAACGAATTGATAACCCCAAGTTTTGGAATAAAGTAACATACACCGATTTCCAAAAATGGTCTGGACATGTTCCAAAAAGTGCCTGGAAAACCTGGAAAATCCAGTGAAATTTAATTGAAGATTTGGCCCTGCTGAATGGAATTGGGACAGTTGGAGCAACCCTGCAATGCGGGAGTGCTGTCAGTGATTGCCCGCTTTAGGGGGCAGACGGACGGACGAGTGACGTTGGTAATCGGTGCGTTGACAAATAACACGAGGGCGAACGTGACCTCTGACCTCGACACGCCACGCTCGTCAAAAGTAGGAAAACCTAATGAAAATTCCGACAACAACAACAACTGAGGGTCTCGTGGCCCACGAACAAAAGCCTATCCGACATCCGACATTCTCGTTTTTCTCAACGGTCAGGATGGACGACAAAGACATCGACGATAAAATAACAAGAGGACGTTTTCCTTATCGTTTTTTATGCTTTTCTGGCATCTGCGCCGCGTTTCAGGGATGAAAAAGTTTTTAAAGCCGAGCTCCCATTCGTTGCTATGGAGTGTTGAACAGGAACGAAGAATGTGAAACACATGCCTTCACGAATATCTTGTGATGTACTTCGGTATAGTACCTGCTCCAGTTTAGGCACTATTAGAAAGTGGGCTGCTCCTAGCAGCTCGTATGCTGGCATGGATTGCCTGGCGGTTAGGGGCAGCTAAATAATTTACATTGTATGGTTAGAGAAAAACCATAGCACCAAAAAAAATCAAAAAGGTTAAATTGTGACAGCTAAGACAGGTGTCATTCTGGAAGTATGGAGAAAATGTTTTCATAAACATATTTTGCAGTATATTTTGAAAACATATTACTGTACTATGGTTTTGCCCACATTTAGAGCAGGGCAAAAATACATCCAGAGTAAATGCCAACAGCTAGGATTAATTACAATTCATGCACTTCCTTACGTGGCCAATGTTGTGGCACTAATGAACCTTTAAAACATCAAATTACGCCGAGTTATCATCTTCTTGGTGTTAAGGAATATCTTATGACAAAATTAACGCATGTATAAACTGTACATTTTTTGCAGAACCAATTCACTGTACTAATTATACTACGTTTACATGCAGGCTTAAATTTCATTTTAAACAATGAAGTCCTATATGTAAACATGTTTTTCATACCTAATGTTTATTTTACGAATTTGGTTTGAGCAACTGCAAGGGGGTGGTTTGATCGAAGTAAAATTGAAAGACTATTTTATCAAAGTCGATCCTGTCACGTGAACGCTTGACAGGCTGAAATTGAGCATAACGTTGAGTTGGCTGTAAAACCAGATTTCTCCGTTTTATCACACAGCTTTTCAATTTACCCACAGTATGCAAAAGATAAAGCAATAATTGCCTGTATACTTTCATTCTGGTTCTTCTTAGCACTCTCAGTAATTGCATCTATTCAGTATACATGTAATAATGTATGTCAAATAAAAACACGAGTTTCTGATCAGGCGCCATTGTGCCAGTGTAAGATATAGAAATGCTCAATCGGGGTTTAGTGAATCCTGATAGACCACGCCCTGAAGCCTGCACATTTTTTGCATAAAGCAGGGGATTCTGGTTGAGTTGCAACTTTTGACCACCACGTAAACGCGATCCATTTGACGTTATTAATGTGGATTTTATGTTAGTGCAATTTATTTCTGCATATATAAACATAATATAAGAGGGGCATCCCTGTTAATGTAGTTACTGTTGGGTTAGACGAAATATGCAGCTGATACTATGCTCAATTGGCGCATTTTAGCACAGTAACGTACGTTTAATTCGTTTTTCTTCTGAGATTGCCTCCATAATGGAACGTCATATCTCATCACGTTACATCATACAGCAAGTCTCTTCGCATTATTTGGTTTACCATACTGGTTGATCACTGTATATTGCTAGTGACATTTATTTATTGAGATCACCAGGACTGGTGGTCATTTTGGATTGCCTACAGCTTAACTAGATCGACTTTCGTTGCAACACAGTTACGCGAACGAGAAAATCCAAAGTCACCATTAAGCTCGTTCTCCTTTAAACTTAATGGCGGGTCCTTTCCTAATTAGCGAGTTGATTGTCGTTGTGAATCCGTCGATTAATGAGCGACGGTCGGGGAAATTGCGTCCCCGGGCCTATCGGGTCGATAAGTCGGCTGGACGGCTCATCCGCTTTTTCGCCTTTTTAATTGAATTTTGTGCAAATGCCTTCGTTGGACGAGGACTACGAGCTGCAATTACGAACGTTGTTAATTAGGATACGAGAGGAGAGAAGGGCTTAATTAGGGGGAGGCAGACGGCGGAGGAAACGTTTGTTGAAGATGAGAAATGGCGCTCTGGCTTCGGGCATGGACGAGAGATGGCGCTGCAGCGGAAATTTGATGAACCCACAGCGGCTAAGGGAACAGAATGACTTGATGGGAGATAAGAGGGTTAAAATGTTAATACAATAGAACCCCTGTAAGTTGACCACCCAAGGGACTGTCGCAAACTGGTCAACATGAGGAGGTGGTTCAGATATGGAACGATGATTGTACTGACACAGCATTTTAACTCAGTTACTGCATGTGCTTACATTTTACAGTAATCTTTCATCATTCATGAATAATCTAATTAAAATGTTCATAATACAGTACCAGTATTGCTAATGAACTGCAAATTTATCCAGTAATTACACGTACCGTACTGTACAATACTACAGCAATTTTAGCGCTGTAATGTACAGTGTGCTGTACATGTATAAGTTTTGCAAGCAGCCAATGAATTTAATCATCCATGGCTTTACGTGTTGAGATCATGCTGGTCAACATACAGAGAGTAAATTATTATTGTGTGTCAAAGTCCAGCATACAACGTACATAGGTGCAGGTCGTCAACATGTAGAGGTCACCTTCCATTGAGGTAATGTCGTGACAGTTAAAATGTGGTCAACATAGGGAGATGGTCAACTTTGCAGGTTCTGCACTCATCTGTAGAATCGTTGTGAGAATGATGGGTGAACATTTACGAATCTTGTTTGAATTTGTGGAGTATCTCGTAAGCGAGTTGAGTGAAAGTTGAAGGATCTCATGGAATCATAGATAATCCTATGGCCTTTTTAGTGAACCTTAATGCATTGCGTTGTACGTTCTGTGAACCTTTACAACCCTTATTTGAAACTCGAATGATGCACTGAGCGTTTTGGGCATGCCTTGAGGAATCTCACTGAATCCTGAATGATTCTTGTAGTTGAACCTTAACGAATCTGGTTGAATCTTGGATGAACCTTAACGAATCTGGTTGAATCTTGGGTGAGCCTTATTCGATCTGATTTGAATCTTTATAGTCCCATAAGCGACTTGGTCATACCTTGAGGAATCTCACCGAATCCTGAATGATCCTTGTAGTAAAATGCCCTGGTTGAACCTTAGATTCTGGTTGAATCTTGGGTAAACCTTATTCGATCTTGTTTGAATCTTTATAGTGCCATAAGCGTTTTGGTCATACCTTGCGGAATGTCGATAAATCCTGGATGATCCTCGTAGCACCTTGGTTGAAACTTATAGTTTGGTTGAATGTTGGTGAACCTTTATGAATCTTGATTGAACGTTGGATGGTGCAGTAAGCATATTGGACATACCTTGAGGTATCTCAATGAATCCTGGATGAGCCCTGCAGTGCATTGCCTTACCATTGTTGGACCTTAGAGAATCTGGTTTTAATCTTGCATGAACTTTATTCAATGTTGTTTGCATCTTAGGTAATTACTTAAGGGCCTTAAGTGAACCTTAATGAATCTTGTTGGAATTTTGGAAAATCCCATCAGTGCCTGTAGGGCGACACTTGAGGAATCTCATTGCATCCTATCAGCGCCTTGTGTGAACCTTAACGAATTTCGTTGAATGTTGGACGAACCTTTATGGATCTTGCTTGAATCTTTGGTGTTTCATTCAGCGTCCTTGAGGAATTTCAATGAATCCTGAACGCTGTTATGAGCGTTTAGTGTCCGAACTGTGTTGGATCCCATTCATGAGTCCATTGTTGATGTGGCGTCCTCTTGAGTCTCTTTGATGAGTCCGCTGGAGTGTTGACGTTTTCTCGTAGCTCTTTCTCTATTTTTGTGGACGACACAAAGCCTTTGTTCTCTTTTGCTGTTTTCCACCAAAATGGAAATGCGAAAATAGAGAAAAACGAAAATCCCGTTTGGTTGAATCAAAAACATTCAGCTTATGGAAATGGCGGCATTTTCGAAAGGACCGCTTTGACAATAGCACGCAAACAAACAAAAATCAATAAACCATCCTGCCATCTTCTGCATTTTTTTCCTACTTACCTGCAATACGTACGGAGAAATTTTGAAAAGCAATCTAGATGTGAATAGCGATAATAGCACCAAAAATAATCCGGACTGCTATAGAAATATGCTTTTTGAAATTGGAATTTTGTCAAATTTGCATTATCATATTTACTTTATACATGTTTCCCTTAGCTTAGTTATATACTAGTCGTCTTCATACATTCTATTTCGTTGTTTACAGGGATTGAAATCTATCTGAAAACATTCATTGTCAATCTGGAATATATGAAATTGCAAAGAACGAGGAAGTCTAATGGCTAAAACGCATGTACCTTTTTGCAGTGACAAGTTTTGGACACTATGGTATATTCCCTGCTACAGCATAGACACTATGAGAAGTGGGCTTCTCCTAATGACTCTTCGGTTGGCAACGATTGCCTACGGTGTGATTATGAAAAAATAAAAAACCACTTTTATGTTAATTTAGTTTAGGATAGACTAGGTTGGTTAGATCAGTCGAATAAATGAAAAAAGCACAAATCTTTTTTTTTTAAAAATTTCGCCTGCGGCGTTCTTGAGTTCGTAGCAAATTTATGAATCGGATTGTGGGTTAAATCTGTTCTACTTGGTGTAGTGATTTTTTAAAAAAAAAATTGCCACCGCATTCCCTTAATTATTACTTCTCAATATTTTTCATGGTTAGTGTAAAATCCATCATTTTTGATATTGAGTTTCTGGGAATGTTTCTTTGACCATCCTAAATTATTACTACATGTATTGCTATGCAATTTTTTGTATGGGAACATAGACTAAAACCTATCATTTAAGACCTAGTTTTAAAAAAAATCGCCTACGACGTTTCTGATAGTATTAATATGTCTTAAAATTTCGCTACTACAGTGGACTCCGCTTAATGTGATCACGGATACGCAATGAAAGCATCTGTTATTGTAATCAATAATTCGCTTATTGTTATCATTTTCCCTAATGGAGGATTCGTAATACACGAGGAATGTGAAGTTTTGGAAGAAAATGTCTAAAAATGCTGTCCCATCTGCAATGAATTTTGAAAATTTCGAGGAGTATTCTTCAAATTCTTCAATAATATTTGACGAAAATATTCCAAGAGCAGCACCAATGACTAAAGCTGACAATTGCCAAGCTGTCTCTTAAACAAAGCTGATTGATGAAAATTATTTTGATGATTTTTTTTTATTATTTTGATGTGAAGATAACAGACTTTACCCTGATCAGTTAGCCTAGGTGTGCATCAAATACGATACATGTATGAATATAAGAATTCCATTAACGAGCTTGTACAGAAAATTTGCAAGCAACCAATATAAGTGATGTTTTTAGCTGTAAATAGCATTATAAAGCTAAATTATCGTGATGCATATGTACATCAGAATTTAAATTAAATAACGATTGTGTTTTCTTGTCATTCGGCTATTTGAATCATTCGGCTATTGTTATCAAAATAGTCTGGACCCAATATGATGATCCCATTAAGTGGAGTCCACTGTAATTGTTAAATTTATTACTGGTGATCTACTGTTAATCTCGGAAAAATTTTGCCTACGGCATGTTAAAGTTTCGTGTAAAATGTCAGGGAAATGTCTGAAAAGTTGTCAGGGAAACACATGGAAATCGATTTGAAAATTTGAGTGAGAACCCTGCAAGGGTCCCAGGTCGCACAACTGTTCCCTAACCGAATAATCTTCGGTATTAAAAGTGACAAAATGCAGTTTCATGCAGGAAATCGAACTTCCCAGTGCCTCCTTCGCCCCCTGAATGACGGCAATCACTGCTGGCTTCCGAGCCATGCGCGTTTGCAAAACACATTTTCAAAAGTTAGGCAAGAAGCGTCCTTCTGCAGTGGCCTCTAAGCCCTCTTTTCTCAGCAAACGTCTTTTTTTCCGGCCCATTGTCCCTCGATGGTTTCTGAGATATTTTTTCCGAACCATAAATCAGCTTCCGTCCTTAATTTCGACTCATTTTTACGGCAGTTTCGAGCCTGGGGCGAATAAATAATGGGCGCCTTTTGGAAAACGCAACGAACGCAGTCAACCAAAAATAAGTTTCGAAAACGTCTTTTCGCTCCCCAAGCGTATCTTAGCGCAGGGTTCCCAGTTTCTGGACAGTCAGGGAAAGTCAGGGAAACTCGAAAGTGTCAGGTAAAGTAAGGGAAATTGGCATAGTTTCCTATTTTTAACGCAGTTTAACAAATGTTAAGCGCCAATTAAAGAACAGTTAAGAGATTATTTTTACATGGCTACATTTCAATCTAGGGGGATTTCTGGACAACAAGGTATGCCGACATTTCCTGGAATTTTGCTAGATTTCTCATACTAGTGTGAAATAGAGGCTTGGCACTAGACATATGGGATTGGTTACATTAAATGGTTTTCCCAATCTGGGACAAGTGAAGCATGCATGTTTTCTTATGATAATAATGGTGATGCATGGTAAAGTTCAGTTTAGGGGTCGAAAATAAACCTACAACCAAAGTCATATGATGTGAGAAATAGGGAAATGACCGAAAAATGTTAGGGAAAGTCAGGGAAATGACCGAAAAATGTTAGGGAAAGTCAGGGAAATGACCGAAACGTGTCAGGGAAATCGATTTCAGAATTTGGGTGGGAATCCTGTGGCGTCAAGTCAAATATCTTTGGTCAGATCACAAGTGCTAGAACACATTGACGAAAAGGTGATGTACAACCGAATGAGTCCTAGTATATGTATTTTAAACCAAATTTGATTAAAATCCATCATTGTTGATCTAATGTTGAAACATCCGTGTTCGTACCCACCTGGAAAGTCAGGGAGAACGAAAATGATCAGGGATAGTCAGGGAAAATGCCACTTTTTGCTGATAAGTCGGGGAATGTCAGGGAAATTCCTTATGAATGGCATGTGATTATTACTTTTGCGAAGAAGCTAACAAGGCAGTTTTCAAATTATTTATTATTATGTTGCAGTCAAAAGCTTGTTACATTTGGCTTAAATTCATCATTTGTGATCTAGTTTTTCCATATCTTGTTCCGTATCTTGTTTTAAAGTCAGGGAAATTTACTGAGTTGGTCAGGGATAGCCAGGGAAATGATTTGGAAAATTTTAGTACGTACCCTGTGTAACATGTTCATATACAAATTTTGATCACTGATGATGTGATCACATGTATGGGGATTCAACACCATGATGAATGCCTACACATGCAGTAGACATGGTGACTGGCCGCCTGAAAAAACAACTTGGAAAAACCTGGAATAGTCGTGGAAATTGATTTGGTCAGGGAAATTCATATACTGCCTGGAAATTTGTTGCAGCACAACGATTTCGATTTGTCTGTATCTCATATCTCATAAAGGCGTTAGAAAAGCTGTATTTGTGATCTACTCCTAGTCGTTAGGGTGGGCAGGGAACTTTGTTTCGTAACCTGGAAATGCCAATGAAGTTGACAACACAATTACATGTAGGACCTTTACAATACTATCATGAAACACGAGATTCTGTGTTTTGCGACATTTCACCACCTAGTGAGAAGCTTTACGTGTGGTCATGTCAATCTACAACTCGTTGCCTTGGTGTTAGATTGGTTTTATTTAAATCAACTTGACGCTGCATGTAAACGCAGTAATAGACACCATGAGCTTCTCCCAACTGCTCATTGGCTGCCCTTGGTGTCTGGTAGATGGGCAGCTAGCTAAATAAAGCAATTATATTATAGATTAGGTTTGAGTTAGATTAAACCCGAAAAAGCGAAAAATGCATGGTTAAATTCCGACATTTGGGACAAGTGTCATATTTGTATACTAGCAAAGTAGGGTTGAAATATAAGGTGTGCACATGTGGGGCAGGGTCTAATCTCTAGCATGCCCTTGAAAACTTTGAAGTGAAATCTTCCAAGTTTGTAATGTCTTTGATGACGAGCTGACATCACGGTCGATCCTTCGATGAAATCGAGCTCCATTCGAGCGAAAAATTAATTACCAGTTTGGTTTGATACTCAGGCCTAATGCAATGCCGATGCCATCATTTCGATCCGTGTTTAATTCCTAAGGGATGCTGTGATTGGATTGAAAAATGGCGCATTTTTTCATGCTTTTTCTACTTCCGCTTGTTTGCTACAGCGTTTTGCTAAGCTCGTCGCTATCTAATTCCCATTTAGATAACTGCGCCTCAGCTGTTAATCACGCTGAGACGCTCCCGTTAAATGACTTTTAATCAATATTGATTTCCTCCCAGCTCTTATTAATTCTAGTAAAAAATTAATGGAAAAGCCGCTCAATCGCGCTTTTCCGCTCCGTTGTTTGCCTGGGATGCTCTTCCAGCTGACCAGTGAACTGCCCTTTCCGAAAACGAAGTCCAGTCCTGGAAATCTCAAGATTGGCACACTGTGGATCAGGAGAAAAATAATGCTTTTCGAACAAGCTGGTGATTGGCATTCTTTTTGTAGTGACCAAATGTGAAATTTAGACAAAGGTTGTCAAATACATATAAACTGCAATTTGCAAAATACTTCATCAGATTTGCGGGCAATTTACTATACCGGAAATACATTAATTTAGTTGCAAACGCGTAAACATGGTCACTGGTCAGCAATAATTACACGTACCTAATATTAGTTTATTGTAAAGTTCTCACCAGTTGTTCAATTTAAAATCAGGTTTCACCAATTTGCTATAGCATTTCATTTCCTCATTGGTTATATCCAATCCTATATGAAAAAAAACTGACCTCAAACTGGCCAAAACTGATTGAAAACTGAAATATTGGTGCTAAACCGATGGAGTTTGCTAACCATGTAACTAAATGTAACTAAATAGTTCAACAAAACAACTCATCTCAAACTGGGAAAAACTGATTGAAAACTGAAATATTGCTGATAAACCGATGGAGATTGCCGACCAATTAAGGTGTTGTACTTGTAACTAAATAGTTTACCAGATTTACCCAATTCAAAAGCTTCCAAAAGCTTCCAAATGTTTTCAAAATCTTCTTGTAAGTTGAATCACTACAAGCAATATTTCAAATGTTTGCAGTTAACTCACAGCTGGTAAGATAAAAAGATCTTTTGTACATACCTGTTTGCAATCATCTTGCAATGATAATCAACTTGACTTATTATGGTAACCAATTAACAATCAATTTTCACCTTATGTTATTGCGATTTTTGGTTATTAGTGGTGATTTTTCAAACTGACGTCTGCAAATTTTACCATGAGGGATCAAACTGCTATACTACAGAGTGAATCAAAACGTCTTTACCACTTAACTGGGATTTCTATGTCTTACCTGTCCCCCTAAAGTCAAATGTCTCATAAATTCGACGGATTTAATTCTTCATCTTTCTTCCAGATTAAGTCATATCACCATATTTAGCCTTAAATATAATAAAATGTAGGGATAAATGTTTACATCTTTTTACTCGTCCTGCGTGGGTTGGTCACATCAGCTGATCGTAAATTAATCGCAATACCTTTAACGTGGCATTCCTGACGATGTTACTGTCTTTGAGCTCGTTTTGGATTATTTTAGTGCGATTGATGGGGATTTACTGATCATTTTTACTGCATAAACGCGAGTAATTGAAGCTCGCACGACTGAACAAATTCGGGCAAACTGCTTTTCTGGTGCTTTGCCAGCTAAATGCACTTGTACAGTAGTTGATATACATGATCCATAAATTACCTTCGTAGTACATTTTTTTCTACCTTTTGAATCGCATCTGTCGCACGATGTGCCCGCAGTTTGTTGCCTATCAGATGTTAATTTTTTTGGCGTCCTTTACGAAACCACTTTATTAGGAAACCATAGAGTCGTTCAACATTTAAATAGCGATCAATCAAGCCCCGAACCCGTGTTTTTTAACGTACCTTCCCTCGTTGCAGCTTCTAATATCCGAGCTGATTTTTCGTTCTCTTCCCCCTCCGTCGTTTTTACAACCTAGCGTTCAATGGAGCGAGGATATTCAATTCTGTATATGGCACGGCTTTTAAAAGAAAAGAAAGACATTTATTTCTGTATTTGGTTTTTAGTATTCTGAACGGGCCTTTCGGTGCATCAACCTTTTTTATCTACCGAGAATCAGACTGCGCCAGTGGGTGGGACGTTAAATCCGGGCATAATTTCACCATTCTGGCACACGCCAACGATTTTAAAGAGGTTTTTCTTACCCGACTCGATGGAAATATGGATATTTACCTCGCGTTTTTATCCTCCTAGCCCAAATTGATACGATTTTATCGTTATTACGAGAGCCGCCATTTTTCCTGCCTGCATTCGAATTTATCGTTCGAATTAAATCACGTGACTCGTTCCAAATCCCGTGATGCAACGCAAATCGAACGCTATTCACCAAACTCTCGGTTGCGACACTCTCTGATGAGTGTTGGTTTTCAAAATGGCGACCTTAAGTCAATTGCCTAGCGATCCTGAAGTGAGTTATGATTCTGTTGAAAGCAACAATATCATCGATGGAATAGCGTTAGTTACGATGCAAAAACATCTGTAAATTATCCAGTGGAGAACGTTTTAGTTGAGTACAAAAAAATTTTTTGAGTGACTCCTCCTGGTGTAAGGTAGTGTGAAACGTAATGCTTCGTTCGGAGTCAAAATGGCGCGCATAAGTCTAGTGACGGATGCTGTGGCACCGGTTAAGTTTCCTCATTCGAGTGTCGCCCTATATATAATACATACAAAATAGGTTCTTGAATTATTCTATGCTAGAAGAGCCTTTCAAGAACCTGAGAAAAATTATCAGGAAACTGTTAATCTTATTGTTGTTTTTCACCAAACATGAAAAAAATCAAGACCTTTAATTAGAGCAAGATTTGCAAAGTTGTTCTGCTCTTGCGGACTCACATTACAGATTTTTTCATGAAAAAAATCTAATTTTTCTTTTAAAATACTAAGGAATATCCAAAAACACACAACATTTTCCTGGAAAAAAAACTATTCTTTCCTTTTAAAATACTATTTTAAAATAACAAAAACACGTGATAGCTTTTGCCAGGAAAAAATTAGACTGCACTTAAAATTCTAAGATTTTATATTTACAAAAAATACTGAGGAATATAACCAAAAGCAAGCATGAGTTTTTTAGAAAAAGCTAGATTTTTCTTTTAAAATTTTAATTTAAAGATAACCGACAACATATACATGATAAATTTTTCCTGGTAAAAATCTAGATTTTGCTTCTAAAATACTAAGGAAAATAGAAAATAGCTATACATGATCACTTTTTCATGGAAAAAAAACTAGATTTTGCTTCTAAAATACTAAGGAAAATACCCAAAACCACACATGATTTTTTTCTTGGTATAAATTAGATTTTGCATTGAAAATTCTAAGAAAAATAACCAAAGCACACTTGATGGTTGCAGTGTGAGGCATTTAAACTAATAGTTAAATAACATGAAAACAAATCATTTGATTAAAGTTTAAAAATGGTTCACCCAAAAGTTGTTTGTTTTTGAAGGGGAAAGAGAACAACACTACATGTATTCATTTGCAAATTGGTTTATTTTGAAGGGTATTTCAAGATCAACTTCATATTTTTCAATGAAAATCTATGATTTTCCTCACGGATTTCTAATCCGCGCAAAAAAATAAGTTACTTTTGTTTGAAAAGCGTTATAAACACCAGTCACGTACAGTATGAGACAGTCCAAGTGGTGTTTTATTCTCTTACAATGTACATCTAGGGGGCTATGCTACGATGAACCTGTCGAAAAGTTCACTTCGAGAAAGTTTATATTCTTCGCAGTCCAAATTAATTTCTCTGCCAATTTAAGAGCGTCTCACGCGTGACTGCATTTTCAATTTCGTTTCAATCCATCCAGTAAAAGTCGCCATTATTTCGGAAGACGTTTCTCAGGTTATGAGTGGTTTTCGTGAAATATGAAGTCCAGTGTCAGATTGGGGAGACGTGCTTAAGATGCAATTGTCAAATGGCAAACTTGACGACTGTCATGACTGCAAAGAAATCGTGTTTTTATTTAAACCTTTTATTTAAGACAATTGGTATGGGCTCTGTCGGTTTGGGCTCTGTCGGTTTGGACCTGTTGTAACTATTTTTTTAAATACTTCGCAAAATCCATTTGTGCTGAAATTTGGTAGACAGGTTCAATTCGCGGAATGGTTGCTTGTATTAAAATCGTATTGATTAATACAATTCCCTTAACGTTTTAATTGTCATCTTTAAACGTTGAAAAATACGTTGGATACTGCGGCCTAGCCCCTATTTCCAAACACACGTATGTCTGGTTAAAATACATTCGAAAGCGCTTGATTTGAAAGCTCGAAAGGGACCAGAAAAGCGTATGTTCAAAACGTACGTAAGTTTGACATTGTTATTCGCTTTATAATAATAATAATAATTTTAGTTCAATTATCTCACATTCCAAACGTATACTTAACTTTGGTATTGTCATTCGCTTTATCTCATATTCGAAACGTACGTGCGTCTGTCACAACCATTCATTTAAAATGTTGGGTTCTGTTGAATGCCACTAATATCATGCACATTACCAAAAAACATTTTAGCCGTGACGCATTATTGTGGTCTATTTGCTAAAAACGTAATTCGAATTAATATTTTAAGGTGGAGCCAATTAGAAAAATTGAGGCGTTATTTCCCCGCCAGGAGGCGCCACCACGCTCCACAGTGCTGCCACTGGCTCGCCCCATCCACCCTGTTATTGTTGCGTGTTACGAATGACTCCTTTTACGCTCGTCATATTAAATTTGCGGAAAAGGAAAAGATAGATGGAGAAAAACACATTTCGCTGAATAAGAAGCTCGTGTTCTCGCCGGGGGTCGGGCTGGAAGATGATGTGGGGGCGCGTTTTTCATTCGGCAAATACTTCATATCTGAATGAAAAAGAGGGGAAATGAACGATGGCAGACGCGCCGGTGTGATTTACGAAGCGAATTTCGGATTCGTACGACCGCATTATTCGAGCACTCGATATCATTATTATTCGCGCAGACGTTTGTTTTTAATGCGAGAACAAACGAAGGATTAGAACAAACGAGCATCTGTCTCGACGCGCCTTGGAGGTCTCCGTAGAAAGGAATATTCGAGGCTTCCGTAGAAAAGTATTTCGAACGGACGCACTTTTGCAAAAAATCCGTTATTGCAGTCAACGAAGATACCAAGGACAGGAGAACGGTCTGGACTCTGATTTGAAGATATTTTTCGGTTAATCGACACCAGGTATGGCGCACTGCGACCCTAAAAAGTAAATGAAATGCGAAAGTTAACTTTATATCCGACTTTTGCCGTTTCTGAGCAGTTGGCATGGTAACCAATTTGGCCGTAGGGACACCGCATAATACGATTATACGAATATTATGATTTTGGCAGGGGAAAGCGGAACTAAAATTTAACTGGTTCCGGTTGCTGCCATTGCCGGGTCCAAAAACTGCGGAGTTTTGCTGAGATTGCAAGTTTTAATACCGAATAACGCATTCGCTGCCATGATATTGGACCTATAGGGGGTCGTCCATAAAAGACCTCATATGGGGTTGGGGTTCACAAAAGTTGTGGGTTCACGTTGTACAGGGGGTGGGGGTGAAAAAGTATATTTTGTCGCAATACATACAGGGTTCGCCCAGACCCCAGAAATGACATTTTTAACTTCTTTGACTTTTCCAGGCTGAAAACAAATTTCCCTGAACACTGAGGATGCAAATTTGTGCATACTGTATGCCACTATTAGTAATGTCTAAACGGTAGTTAGAACAAATTTTCATGAGGAAAAAGCAAATTTAGATAATTTTTAAAACTGACAATTTTATCATTTTCTTACGCAGAAATGCTTGCCATCTGATTTTCCTGCTAACCAATAACTAGCTATATGTGAAAGTCTGGTGAATTTAACTGACTTTTTCGAAGTAAGTCCATTTTTCATGACTTTTCCAGGCTTTTCCAATTTCCCTGACAATTCCAGTTTTCATCATACAAAAATAGAGCAAATTTTCATCAGGAAACAGCAAATTTACATCGTTTTTTTTAAATTGAAGATTTTATTAATTTCATTCGCAGAATCGCTTGCCATCTCTTAATTTCCCTCTTAACCAATAAGTAGCTAAGTGAATAAATTACTGATTGGATGAATTTCCCTGACTTTTTAAAAATAAATCCATTGTCTCCAACATTTCCCTGACTTTTTTCCAATTTCCCTGACAATTTCAGGCTTCCGCTTCTGGGAGAACCCTGCATTAACCTCATGACAGCTCCTTAATGTACTACATCATTCAGTCATTGTCTGGTGTATCGTTCGAAAACATTTAATAATTTCTGTCAATATCGCAATCATTTATAACGATGTGGTTATTGAGTTTTGTTGAACAGATTTTAAGATTAAATTTGGTAATATTGCACATTTTTGCATACTGCATCATTTCCATCAGCCATCGTATACGCATTCATAATCATCCCAGTTATGTTCAACCAAATTGGACCAATCAAACATAATTTTCATACACGTAGTATAATACGGTATATTTATCAGTAATGTGGGTAGATATTTTTTTCCATATAAATAACTAGGAAAAACAACGAATGAAGTTGAATTAAATTTACTAGTAAAACAAGATTCCTGCTCAAACTACATGAATTGATAGATGCTCAAATCAACTTTCCATTTCCAGAAAGCAACAAACTGAACAGGGTGGTGAACAATATTGTGTGGATAAATTTATTTAGTACAAACGCAATAGGTTCAAATTTTGTACAACATTGAAGTTAAGTCAAAAAACAGACTTGGTTACATGGGCTCAATGATAAATTACATGTTTGTCGTTTTTATCATTACCTTTATCATTATACCTTGCATATGCAATTTTTAGGGCTGTGCTACGGAATGTGCCCAACTCGCCATGAGCCGGTGAGAAAGTGAGTGGGCTTCTCCTAACGGCTCGTAAGCTGGCAGTGATTGCCTGGCGGTTAGGGGCAGCTAAATAATAAAATATGTTTTAGGTTAGTTTCGGACTGATCGAACTTTCCATCGATCTAAAATATTGGAATATCGATTGGTCAGTTAAAAAGGAAGAGCCTCGATTCTCACAAAGCGTCGCTATCTCAAGCAGATTCCGAGATAGCGAAAAACGTGCGCTTTGTCCAGTGCCATTAATTGACCATCGATGGATTTTACGAGCTGGAAGCTGGATCGAAATTTGAAGCAGATCTTCTCTCCCTCGGACTCGACTGGCAAATAGCTATTTTGGTCGAAATCGTTTATCTGGATGAAACCGAATTGCATTCATAACAATAGATTAAATGTCAGGTGCCCTTGCGCAACTCTTTCGATAGGACTTAATTAAACCCGCTTCCCCCCATTAACACCCCCCGCTGACCCCTCTTGTAATCATTTTCTGACCACCGCCACAACAAAGGCCCTGGCCAAAATCGATGCAGGGGGCGCTGCGCGCGTTATTAATCGACGATTAAATCACGCGTTTTTGCGCGTCTGCACACGACATTTATGGAAAACGTTCGTGCTCAATGGACCGTTAATTTATTCGTCGGAAATTAACGACCGTTTTATGAGAAACGACGCCATCTTGAGTGTAGGGACTTTGGCGCTCGATAGATGGCGCTAGTTGCGATCGCCAGGGGGCGCTGGTTCCCCTTCGTCATCTTCGGAAAATTCGATTAACGGCTTAATAGCCTCGTTTAATCGAAGCGAGTAAATGACCCGAACGACCCATTTTTGTATTCGAGATTCTTGTCAGGGTTTAGTGAACCGCAATGGCTGCTAATGAGTTTTAGTTACACGCTGCTGAACGAATTTGCTCGAATTACATTCGTGCTGTGTGCGTGAGACACGCGATTTTTTCCCTTCTTTTTTTGCACAAAAAGTGTCGTTTTCGCGCAACGATAGATAAACCCTGCCGCTGAAATCAACTGTGAATAAGCAGATGTTTCGGAGATGCGATCAATCGGAAATCCGCACTACGGTACATGCCCTGCTCCACTATTGACAATGCGAAAAAGTGGGCTGCTCCTTTACGGCTCGTAGTGATTGCCTGGCTGTAGGTTAGGTTAGTTTCAATGCATTATGAAATATACTGACTTGTGTATTTCACGACGCATTTGAAAGTACATACCTAAAAAAGATACATGTATGTGCTGCGTTGAATTGAATGAAATTGGTGTATTTTTGAATTTCAAACTTTATTTCATTGCCAGTTCAAATTCCATTATTGAATATTTTAGATTTCTTTAAATTCAGAATTGGGATTATGAAATATAGCAAGGCTTTTGATATTTTACAATGCAGGGAATATAAGTTGTAAAATGTATTCTGCAATGCAAACAGAATACATTACACTATGCATTACCCGACATATTCTTTGATCCACACGTACTATACAGTGTATATAAGCTTACATTACAGTGTGCATTACACAACAAATTCTCTAACACACATAATGCATTGCAATGTGCATTCCATAATGTGTTACAAATGCATTTTTCAATATATTTGTCAATACGGTTTGAAACTAAATTTGTCTCAATCTACAGATAAATTTAAAATGTATTTTCCAATACATGTCTTATAATGCATTTCTAAACGCCTTACCATTGCATGTGGGTTCTTATATCCTTAATGCCTGGTAACCTGTGTTTTTATATTTTAAACATGCAAATAATGCATGAAATTATCATTAATGTTACACTAATAGAAATTAAAATTGAATTAGGTTTAACTAAAGCGCTATCTTCTTATTTCAGTAACTTCAGCAACTTTCTACCTGTACATACAGTTACTTCTTAATTGTAATGTATATCAGACAATTGCGATATAGACTTAATGTCTTTTAACTCGCATTTAAATATTTAAACATGCAAATCGTACAATTTTGTATTTATCATTAATTTTCACACCATGATATCTACCCAAATTGAAATTATAATTGAATTAGATTGGATAACCCGACTAATCGCCATGTAATTTATGTATCAAGCTTGCATAATCAAGTAACCTCTGATTCCTGACACTGAACAGTAACATACATGTACATTTTTTATCGTACCTCTTCTTATTTGTATCTTGTGTAGTGTTTTGGTCATTTAAGTCAGGGACGTGCAGTATATTTGAATTATTGAACATTGTTTTAAATTTACCATGTACTGAACATGCACTTCGGTAGAAAACCATGACACTAGACTTTTGGACATTTTAAAGAATTCGTAAATGCCAAATGTGGGAAATTTAACGATTTGGTGAAAATTGGTGAAAAATCGAACATTAGAAAAGGCGGCCATTTTGTTTTTGGAAACTTAACCGTATTCTATGGTTGCCATGGCTACGCTGCTCTCGTTCAAAAACTGGTTTGTTTAAGCAAACCACCACCACAATTTTGCACGGCTTTTGTTTTAAGAGACATTCGACAAAATCGTTATTTTTTCTCCTGTTTCGCTCATCTCCTTACAGCATCGGGTTTTCCTAATTTATTAAAGTGCACTTTAAATCTTAGTATTTGGATGGGGGATAAGACTCGAGTTTGAATTATTGATGTCACGTGTGCCGTCCTATGGAAGCGCATTATTGATTATTCGCCCTTTAAGCCTAAACCGGAAAGCATCTTTTGTTTCTGTTTAAAAAATCGAGACGTGCTGTTTAACGAAGAGAAAAAGGTGTAAAGATGCCAACCGTGATAGAACCGATCTAGATTGGTGATGTTACGTTTATGGACGACCCTCTGCTACCTCTGCTCTTCATCGAGCGAAAGTTAAGTTAAATCGGATTTGTGATTTCTTTTCTGGACTACCCCATGAAGAAAACTGATTTTGCATGGAGATGGTTCATATCGTCAGTGAAAGTCATGGAAATGAAGTGTGGTCAGGGAAATTTAGCTGGAAGTCAAGGAATATTAAAACACTAAAAATCCAATATTTGTTGTAATTTTTCAAAAATTTCGTCTATGGCAGTCTCTTCATTATTAATATTATTATTTCTTCTTCTTACAAAATTGTGAGCTAATTCCATCATTTCGTGATCAGATCTATAATTTCTAAAATTTCCGCCGTGTGATAATATTTGCTCGGATCAAATCTGTACAAATTGTTTCTTGAAATTGTCTGGAAAACCTGGAGAAGTCGGGGAAATTCAATTGAATATTTGGCTCCTCATCCTAACAGAATAATACAAAAAATATAGTTAATGTTGCAGATAAAGTTAATTTTAATTACACGTGACATTTTTTATTTGATAAGTCAGGGAAATTAATCAGATTTGGTCAGGGAAAATCCTGGAAATTGAGTTGCAAATTTGGTATGAACCATGAAGGGAATTTTTCGTAGAGATGTTATTTGACTTTCGTTATACTCTGTAAGCAACAACTCTTCTTGCTCGAATTTATGGATTGGCTAATGGGTATTATCTCATCAATGACGTCACAGGACGTGGGATACGACGCTTTCCCTTGCTGCCGAAAACGAATTACCGGGATGCAAAAATGGCGCCACTGGGAATACTAGGGCTCAATTCGATTAGGCCCGATGAGTTTAAGAAAGCGAGATTAAGGAGCCCCGTTATTCCGTTTAATACATCACTTACGATTAGTCCTACGAGTTTCGCGCACATCTCTTAGCGCTAGAGGGCGCCATAAACCTAAGATTGCTGCTAAAACGTGAGCTAGCAGCTGACAGCGCCATCTGTGGCTGCCTGTGTCAAGGTCACTATGAGCTTTAATAATATACGAAAACTAAACTTCATAGCTATATTTTTTCTTATTTTAAGCACGAATTTTTGTGTGTGCAACATGAGACAATACATTCAGATGCCATTTTCGATTATAGCGATAACAGCGCCGCCTGCTGGTACTCCCTGTTAACCAAACCTGATAAGCAAAAACCTTCGTAAGTTCTACGTTTTAGATCTGGTTTGGGGTCTGTCGGTTTGGAACTTTTGTGAATCATTTTTAAAATACTTCGCTAAATCCTGGAGTGCTGAAATTTGCTGAAAAAAAACGGTTTTTTGTATTAAAATTGTGCAAATTAATGTAATACCTCGCACGTTTTAATTGGCAACTTTAGACGTTGAATCGTTCGATACTGCGGCCTAGCCCTTATTTCGAAACGTACATGTATATTTGAAAAGCGCCCAGAAAAACGTATTTTCGAAACGTATGTGAGTTTGTTATCGTCAGTGGCTTAATCTCATATTCCAGGGTGTCTACCGGTCATGTAAGTCATGGAAAAGTATTGAAGTGAAATTCAGGTCATGAAAAAGTCATGACATGAAATTCAGGTCATGGAAAAGTCATGACATGAAATTCAGGTCATGGAAAAGTCATGACATGAAATTCAGGTCATGCAAAAACAATGAAATAAAATGCAGGTCATGGAAAAACAATGAAATAAAATTCAGGTCATGGAAAAGTCATGAAATTTACAACAGGGTCTTGGAATTTTTGACTTTTTAATGTTTTACATATGAAAATGTGGGTTTAAATTCTTCATTTGTCACCAGTTTCCGCTAAAAAATTCGTAGATAGTTTTTGGCCAGTAATCATGTTTCCACTCACACTATTTAGTCATGACAAAACTTGAACGATCTCGTATTCTAAAAGGCACTGAAAATTTGTTCAAGTCATGAAAGAGTCATGGAATTTGCAATACCAAATCCAGTAGACACCCTGTATTCCAAACGTACATGCGTCCTTTACAACCTTTCAGTTAACTTTATATGATCGTCAATGCTGGGTTTTATTGAATACCAATAATACCACATTATGAAAGGTTTTACCCGAGAAAATGTAGTTTTTGTGTAGTTTTGTACACTGTCGTTGATGGAACGTTTTTTACATCCAGAATGGAACGACTTTTTCATTTTGTGATACAGCGAAATTCCGCCATTTTTGATCATTGAAAGAATTTAAACATACGCTTCACTTACCTCCAACTATGACCATGTGACCCAACCCTTGCTTACCATTGAGCAGTGGGGAAAAGAATGAAAGGGTGTAAAGTAAGCTGGGAACGGTGGCTCGTTCCTGTAATCCAGCGCACGGAGGCTAGGACAAGGGATGCAGGAGACCACGTACCATGGTTCGAATCCCGCCATGGCTATTTATTTACGCATTTAATGCGTGCTATTTAATTACTGTAAAGTGATAATTGCAGTGTAAATATCTATTGGTCGACTGAGGGACTCCAGGAGACTTTAAACCCACCTCCTTGGAAAGACCCTGTCCCCCAAAAAAGTGTATAACACCAAACAATTTTTTCGACCAAATTTTTTTTTCCAACTAAAAATATATGTGAATAATGCTAGACTAAATAAACTGGAAAGTGATTTGAAATATTTTTATTAATTAGGGAATTCTAATTAATTAAGGTTTTTTAGAAACTGTCAAGCACGTGGTTCAATGTGACAACGACAACCTTTGCGTTGAGGTATGCGATGATAAGAGGGGAAATGGTTTTTCGCAAATGACCCAATTTGGAACAGGTTGCTGACCACTGTAACATGTGGATGGGGCCAATGGGCCCATGGTCAGCTGGGAAGACTTGCATTAACGTACTTGCTTTGCAATTAATATACATTAATGGTATGAGTTGTCATCAGATTTACAGCGTACATGTAGGTTCAACCACGTTTTTTTCAGTTTACATGTATGGGATGTTTACTGGGGTTTCAATGATTAAAGTTTAATGGCGCATTATCACCATGGAAATCAAGCTGCAACCAATCTTTAATGTACATGAACATGTACAGGATGTTGCTAATGTACACGTATTTTACAGTGCACCCATGTAAAATGATAGTGCAGGCACGTGGCAGAGTGAAAAAGTGTGAATATTTACCCTTTTACACCAATTTACCCCAATACATACCATTGTGTGAAAAATGTGAAAAAATGTGACAAATTGGGTAAAAATGACAATTTATGTGAAAAATTTAATGGAAATGAATTTCACAAGAAATCCAGTTTAAAGCTGAGGAATTCCCCTCCATTCAGATCAGTGCCGTACCCAAAGGGGGGGGGGCTGAGGGGGCTGCAGCCCCTC
>JAQGAF010000591.1:0-46736 GCA_034687865.1 Kryphioiulus occultus | reverse complement strand
ATCACAATGTTTTCTACGCATGCGCACCTTTTTTTTTCGATTATTTCGTGCGAGTACACATTTCGCACGAAATCATGACAAGATTTCGAACGAAATATGTAGTTTTCTTAAGATTTCGCCGAAAACACATTTTTGGCACAGGAAATGACGTCAAAACGTAACATTTCGTACGAGATTTCTCTAACTGTCTAATATAGCCATTTACATGATACGAAAGTAATGTTTTAAAAGCATAACTATGGTAAACACGTTCATAAATCTTTCATCTGCAATGTTTCTTAACTACTCTTTGCACCCCTGGAAATGGACAATTCATGCATGCGTACAATCATTGATTGCCCGTATTCAGGGGTCAATGTTTCTCTTTTTTCGGTCTTTTAAACGAATGTTCTTTCTTTGTCTAACTAGTTGTGCTATTGTGGAAAAACTAAGCAGCTAGGGGATTCATATTTAATAAGCGTTTTAAAAACATTAAAAAAAGAAGCCCGTATGCCTGCAACCATACACGCGTACAAATTGTAAATATGACCATTGATGTGATGAAGCGAAATTAATGTTTTAAAAGCATAAATATGGTAAATATCCTCATAATATTTTGTTTTCATGCTTGCACGCTCATAAATTGAGGGAAATAGCCTGATGGGGTCCATATTGCAACGTGGTCAAACTAATGCCCATGGCAATCATGTATGCTGGCAGCACAGCGATACTAGAAGACAAAATGGGGCTCCATCGACTGTGGATCAAATGTCGTTTTGGTAGCCGATGTTCGTTATTCAATTTGCGCGAAAACCGATATTGACGGCGTACTGGCAGTGCTATCTACTGAAGGATTAGCGCAGGCTCGACAAGTTCGTTGGAAAAGCCCCTGTTTATGTGGCGTTGACGCCAGCTTCGTAAAGAAGGGCTAAACATCCAGCTAGGTTGGGTATAAGCCGGGCCCGCACCCACCCCTAGATATTTGTTTTTTCTTTCACGATGCGCATATAGCGGGTTTTATTAGCAGGTATCATTTTTTATCTGGGATTTGGGAAGTTTGCCTTCATCCTCCAGTACGTCGACGGCTAATCGTATCCCCATTTACTTTTGCGTGAATTTTGGTTTTTATTGCGAGCAAGGGTGGTGTTTGTGTGATAAGGGACTAGTTGGGGAAAGTAAAGAAGAAAGATATAGAAAACAGTTTGATGTAAGAGGCCTCTGGTGAATCGCCTAGGCGTCTGCAATCCATCATCGGACTCTTAAAGCCCAACGCCTGGCATTAACAATCTATAGGCGCTGGAAAACCGTTCATTGATCTGAAATAAATTGTGGGATGAACTACTCTTTCTCTGGTTTTACTCACTTCGCCATCCATCTCTTACTATATATAGGGCTGGAGTGCACCAGATATCGGTTGGTTAAGTACACGTGGCGCTCAAAATTGATTAAAAGCCTCGGTGCTGCGTAGGCCATGGCTACGAAAAATGGGTGAATTTTTTCGTCTCGTTGCGAAGCTGGTAATAGTGTGGCTAACAATTCCGAACATTCTGGACCGTCGAAGAAATGTTTTCATCATGCTTTCAGTGCAATAGGTTCAAAACCTCGCCTTGGATATGCTTGAAATAAAATTATATTAAATTCCCCTCTCGAAGAAAAAAAGACTTCCTAATTTGATTTATTAATTTTCGAGCTACATGTATAGGCCTGCGAATTCGTAATGGGTTGAACTTCTAGCTCATGGCGATTATTTTCAATACTTGCGCGTTTGCGCTTAATTAATTTCGCATGAAAGAAGACGCAATATGGCGACGCGAGGGCGTTGCTTTTGGCAAGTGTCCTACTTTTCATCCACGATGCTTTAGTTTTATTATATTTATTATGGCAAAAAAAAATTAATTATGAATGGCTCAATCCTATCGAATGGCTGGCTATGCCTTCGCCTATCAGATAACCAATTCGAAGAATCACAATAATTTTTGGCGAGCGACTTCCCGTCGGACAGATGTTGCAGTCATCCGAAATGAATTGCACCAACGATGGCAGTGGTTTAAATTTGGTGCAATGGAGGAAGATAGATTAGCGGGGTCGAAGATTGATTGCCCACGGCCACGTTTTGCTAAACTAATTTAGCTTTACTTCGAAATCATCGGGATGGGACCACCCTGGGCCATTAATTATGCGACGTGTCGAAAGTTTAAGTCTTAGTCTACATGTACAATATAGCTCTGATCAAAATGGCCGCCTGGTGCAATGAGCATCTCAGTCTGGATCTTTCGCCTACCATCTAATGGTGGAATTAGGAATTTGCGTGACTCTAGGGATTTGCGATAGACCCAAATTGCTGGGGAAAATGCACGTACATGTAAAGCGCAGATTAGAATAAGCATCAGCAGATGGTCGCTGAGGAAGCTTAAGCTCCTGTCATGCTCAGTCTTTTACGTCAGTTTTTTTAATCTGAAACTTAATCAGCTTGTCTTTCATTCGGGACGTGCAATTAGCGTGATTTGGCATGGAAACGCGAGGATTAGGCACGAAAATTTGCATTTCATAAAGTTTGCAGGACGAGAATCTTATACGTTAAGAAGTATTTTATGGACGCACTTAGTCTTAATGGTATTCGTAATATGGTGAATTCTTGAAAGCATCGCTGCTTCCAGCTGAGACTGTTTTTCGTTTGCACTTTGAATTTGGAGTGTCAACCGTTGCCAAGTTCGCGACGTTTTATACAAACTTATTTCTTAAATGGACCGAATGCAGATTTAGTCAATCGGTAAGTCCCAGAGACCTCGACAGACCGTCTCATGGTACGAGTTTACAAATGCTATGTCATGGTTACTCACGATAATGGCGGAGGGTCATTACTGGACTAATGAACTGTGGTCAGTTTTTAATCAGTTCGACAAAAGGTAATAACGACGGTTGAATAAAATGTTCGAGTACGGTTGTGTTTCACTCTGAATTATCGTGGCAAACCGTTCGGCTTTAAGCCACGTTATTAGATTGCACGCTCGGGTTGTAAACATGTGCCGGTTTTCCCAAGCTATCTCTCCCATCCAATTTCATGCTGTTTGATTGATGTAAAATGGCGCGCTTCCATCGAGCAACATCCATCATAATCTTTTCTATAAGGCGCTTTTAATATGATCTCTTAGGAGGACGAGACTGGGCGAAGAAAGAAATTTCCAGATTGAAGGCGTCGCCGTTTTAAAATTGGAGCTAATTTATGGGCTGGACAGTTTAGCATCATAGGTTGTAAATTGATTTCTCTTATCGTAGCAGTCAATACATCGCGACTCGGACCAACTATTTGATACGTGAACATTTTATGGAGATGCGTCATTTAATTACTTTAATAAGTTTTTCGAAATTTCTTTCAAATGTTAAAGGAGATCGGAAGGCTAGCATTAGTGATGTCCGATGAAATTGAGTTGTGCACGTAGGCCACCTTACCTCTAATTCAGTTGACGCCCTGAGCTCTTGAGACATTTTGGGTACTTTGGCACATACAGTACATGTAATTTTAAATTGTAGTTGGTCTGAATGGGTGGGATAGGGATATTGCTGCTGCTGCTGCTGATTTTAAAATGCATTTGTCTTTGTTATGGAACTGCATGTGGAGCTTCGCATGGGAACCGATACACATGCTAGCGTTCCAGATTTAAGGAAAGTAACAGAAATAACACTACTCTATATGGAAATGGCAGTTTGAATTTTAGAATGAACGTTATTTCCAAAAGATCGGATTCAAATTTAGGAAAATATTCCATTCTGCAGTTTTTTGTCGTATTAGCTAGTTGTGTTTAGATTTGCAGTAGGTTTTATACGAAAATGGACAGTTTTAGAATAGATAAGGCAAGTTACCTTATAAGGTAACCTCATTAAAGGTAACTTTACTTACCTATGGTTTTAGTCGTGGATTGTTGCTCCAGTATGTTTTGTTCCAGATAGCTTTGCTGCCTGTTTGGGATATGTTGGCTGTTTTCGCCTGGACTTATAATAAGTGTGAATGTCATGCAACCGCAACTTATCTTATAATGCACAGGCCCTACACGGTCACTAATACTGCCAGTTTCAACCAATACAGACAGTAATACTAATCATACAAGGGGCACAGGTCTGATATGTACATGTATCTTGCTGTCAGTATAAAAACAATAACAGTAACACTGACCGTGTTGGGTCGACATTTGGATAACTTACTCTCAGTATCGAAATATACCAGTGTACCCTATGCCAGTGTAGGGTCCACACTAAACACAACAGTCTAGCTGGATGAAATTTCATTTCAGTGCCATGAGCTGATTCGAATCCATATTTTATGCAGAACATTGGGCGTTATAATGACCTTTTGACAGTAGAACAGAGTTGCCATTTTGACAGTAGGGTACCGGTCGGAATCGAACCCTTTCTCCCCCATCGAACGGGGACGTTGCTGTATCCTATATACTGTACATGTACAACCCTGATCCCCATGCACCACCGATTGATGACGGTAATCCACGGACGACCCCCCTCCTCCTTTTTTCCGTATACGCCGTGAATTTTTCATGGTCTTTTCTGGCGTTGCGTGCTCGTTGCCAGCTGTGCCATCTATTGTCTGACTGGGAGTTGAATAATTGCGGTAGGTCGGAAGCAGCTTTCCGTGCCATTTTCAGAGCATTAGCTCTACGTGCGGTTTTGCTCGGTAGTCGTGCGTTGCGCACGCTTCAGCTCTTCTCACTCGTGTTTGATTGTTATCGTAAATTTAGAAGGGTTATTATTGTACGTAATCTGTCCCCGACGACGGCTGATACAAAAGATAAGACTTTAATAAAAATAATTAAAAAGCTGCTGTTGGCACAAGGATGCGAGATGATAATTCAACCAATGCCGCTCACGTGACTGGCAAGTCAACAATGCAGGTGGGAAACTCCGAGCGCTTCTATTACACCCACGATGCCGCTGGGAGCTACGGTCTGCTAATCGAGATCGCGCGTTTTCAGAGGGGCAATCCAAACTCGGGCATTTGCGGGTTTTTTTTCAACCATTTGCCAGGTTTCACGCCTCTGGCTGCATGCCTTTAAACAATGCTGACAAAAACTAATTTACGTGTTTTGATCTGAGCGAACGAACCCAAGTTGCAAATATAACTGATTGCAGGCTGGTTGCTGCTAATCAGCTGTTGCAACCAATTTACCATCAGTATTGCAGCCAGGTAACAATTGCAACTAAAACTACAGCTGCAAACTGGTCATTTCAGTAAGAAATCAGTCCTAAGACTCACCTTTCCTCGAAAGTGTCACTTTCGTACCCAAGTGGAACTTTCGATTTGAAAGTGCGTTGCTTAAAACCGTCCCATTTGATGGTCGAAAGTGGCACTCTGTATAGTGATACTTTTAAGGCTTGGAAGTTGCATAAACATCTTCTGTCTTGAAAGTACCACTTTTAAAGCCCCTTTCGCATTTTTACATGTGTATCATCGTCTCCTATGTAAACTTTATATGTTAAAACTGCAAAAATGTGTATTAAAATGGATTTTTACTTGCTTTTTTGCATTTGTGATACATTTTTTACGCAATTATAGCTTTTGTTGGTTTTTTTACAAAGTCAAAAATACTAAGTCAATTTTCTTTTTAAAAATCTGACAACTCTATGCGACAAGAAATTTGTAAAATTTTGTGTATCATTTTGAAGTCCGCTTCACACTTTTTCAACTCAAAATTAGCTAGGCATTAGGAAATTCATAAAGATTAGGATTATTAAGATGGAATATGGCCACGCGCATTTGAATTGAAACGTACATGTTTTCCCTTTTAAAAAAGAACTTGTTTTTCGACATCGGAAAGTGACACTTTCAGAAATCAAAAAGTAGAACTTTTGAATGTGTCTATGAAAGATGCTTTATGCAACTGGCGCTTTTTAAAGTGATACTTTTCGGTCGAGAGCGTTACTTTCTGAAAAGTTTAATTTTGGCTAAGGGGCTTTTATGCAACTGGTTGCTGCAGTCACTTTGGAACAAGGATTTTCCATAGAACATGTCCAGGAAGGAAGAAAGATGGCGTTGGCTGAAAACCAAACCCAAAAAATGCATATACTGTACGGTGTACGGTTGGAATTTATTTCGCAGTTTTCGACGAGCGCAGATTTATTTCGTCGTTTATTGCAAGCGCAAATTTTCGAAGGGGAGCAGAAAACTCGTCCCGGCTGATAGAAAACTGCCGATTTTTATTGGCTGCAATCATGGAGCTGCTTCGGCGCCCCCATATTGAAAATGTGCTTCCTTTTACGTGGCCTATATCAGGTAGTAAATATTCTCGGCGTAAATGTATACACGTAGCAGGTTGCTGCGCCCTCATGATACGCCTCGTATTTTTGAATGATAAGTCAGAATTTATGATATCCTAGTGCTTATAGCTCTGCAGAGCTTGCTGGCCGTTATCAGCATCATGCAAGTCGAAAAACTAATGTGGTAAAGACGTTGGTAAATGAAAAGGTAAAAGGATTGGATAATTTACTGTTTTTTTTTTGGCTAAGTGGAATAAATTTCGCTCCATAAGTTATTCGAATTCGTTGATACAGTATATAGGAACGTTTTTTATGATGTTATTTTCTGAGCAGTTTATTCCAGGCGTCAACGCCGTTTAGTACTTCTTTTGGACAATGACACTCTTTAATTAGGGCTGTTTCCCTATCAGGGCGCCTATGTGTGAATATTTAGCCATAGCCCTGCATGATGCGTACATGTATGAGCAATTATGAAGTTTTCTCGAATGTCTATGCTGGCACGCCCAAGTGTAAGCAAAGAGGTTTAAATAAGCTCCGTGAACCATATGTACCCTCTAAATGAAAGTATATTGTATATGCTAAACTCCATTCGACAAACACAATTCTAAGTTAATGTTTCTTGAATGAAAGTGCTGTTGCTGGTCTGGCATGAGTTGCGTTTTAAGGAGTCCATTCATGTAGTTGATGCGTTGTCGTAAAGGGGCCATGCATCCGTGATTTTTAAACTAAATTTTGGATTTGAAATGTCAAATGCCGGGCGCTTCAGTGCGTGGGTTTTTATGTTTGGAGCAGCAAAGCGTGACTGTCGGAAACCTGGGTTCTGGATGCCATTTATCATAATGAAGTGCTTGATGATTCAAAAGTAAATTGTTTTTCTCGGAATACGTATACATGTAGCTGCATGGCTAAAATGAATACTGATTTCTTTGGATAAAAAGAAACGAGTACGTTCAGGTATTTTCAATTCTGTTCCTAAATAAATTTCCTTTCCATGAGACGCTTTTGCTTCGGGCTTTTTATATTTTGCTCGCCAACTGCAATTTATCGTTGCCGTTATTGTTTCGCCTCCCCATTCCTTCCCCTCCCTCTATAATCAAAACGTGTCTTTGCCATATGCATAATTTTTTATTTAGCGAAATTTTTTTACGATAAATTGCTGAAATGCTGGCGAAAAGCCAGCGACGGATGCTGTTTTGTTTGCGAACATTCGGAGGAAAACACGAAATTAGTCTTTCAGCTTTCTGACTCCAGCCCATTTGATCGTGGCGTACACGTGTTTGTCAAGGAATTACGCGCACGAGGCATTTTATGCTGTTGTGAAAACGCGATATTATTAAAATGTGAGCGAATTAATTTTTAATTAATGGGAAATCGATAAGTGTTTGTTGGCCTGCAAATGCGGCAAGTATGCGTGGCAGACACGCCGCATTTCTGCGGTGGAGATTAAACGTTATCAAATCATTTCGCATTAATTTGACGCCATTTCGCGCATTGCTTTTCAGGGACAGTCGCTCGATTCATTGGAAACTGGCGGAGCAAATGATCGAAATATTTAATTTATTCTTTCCGAATCGAATGATTCCTAGTTAATAAAACTCCCATTTCCATTTGCGTCTCGCATCTTGCATGAATCGTTGCTGCATTGTAAGCGAATTAGCGTGTCGAATTATGCAGTAGCAAACTTTCTTATACTTTTCTGAGTTTGAAAAAAAATACATGTATTTAAATGGAATAGCTGACTAATTTAATTCGTACTCTTGTAGTTATACTTGACAAATTGTAATTGTTACTTACCCTCGTTATTTCTCTTTTATTTAGGTAAGTTCATGCGGAATTTTTCTTCTTCAACGCCATAGTTACTAAAGTGTGGTGACGCTATAGCGTAATTTCATTTGGTGAGTAGAGCATATTCGTTGGCTGATTCTAGGTAAAACTGCAAACTGTTAATTACAATTATTAGAGCCCATTATAGTTGGCTTTAGAAAGGTCTCATAAATACTTCGTCTAATTTGCGACTTATTTCTGGGAAAGTAAAACTTGGTTCCTTTTATGCCAATTACATGTAGGCATTGCGGCTTGTTTCTCGCCTTTTATGTTCGTTTCTTGAAAACGGACTACCTCGGCCCCGTCGGATGTACATGTATAATTTTCAGCCTTTGGCTTAGATCAGGCTTTAGCAGTTCGAATGCTTTTTCGAAACGCCATAAATTAGTATGCAAATGGGATTAAGGCTTGCTAGTTTCCAGCGATGCATATTTATGATAGCCATGCGTGGCATTTCTGATCCATTTGCAATTCATGGAAGTATTCTTCTTGATCCTGTCAGTGGAACTCGTAATAAAGGCAATGCCCCACTGAATATCAATGAAATTCTAACGCTTAATAACCCTAAAGTGCTCCCATATGTGACGCCCCCTGGTGGGCTCTAAAGGGGTTGCCAAAATTAGGCCGTCTTATCAAATGCTTACTTCCGCGGATGTATTCTTCGTGCCTTCCACAATGTCAGTGCTCTTATTATCGAAAAATGACTAGCTCAAATAACTAGGCTTCAAATAAAAGTTCACTGAGTATAACTACCGTAGAACAAATGGACATATTCGTGCACCTAATAAGATTGGTCTCCGGAATAGAAATTTTTAACGTACTCGAAAAAAACTTGTTGATTAATTTCTAGTGAAATTAGGCTTATTTAGGTTTATAAAAGTCCTTCTCAATTCGTTAACCTGCAATAAATAAATAGGTAATTCTTTCAAAATCATCTATACCATATTAAAACAGCAAACAAGTCACAATTCACTTTTCGGGACTGTGCATTTTAATGAAGAGTCTTTTATAATTATATTCAATATTCATTAATGTACGTGCTATTTTAATGAGTACTGAGTGTGAATATTTGAAGTGGGAAACTCACCTTTGCTTCAGCCAGCTGCTATGTGTACGCTGTGGACGTGATGACACAATTATTATAGGGAAATGCGGGACTAGTTTGCCTTCAGATGATTATACAAAAAAGAGAATTCATTATTTTGTATACATGCGAAATTTGTACTGGAAATGTCCATAATGCGTGTATTTCATGCTCGTGCAAGCACCACTGGCATTGATTCAAATATCACTGTTGGGCGCATGTTGCTTTTTTACCTAATAGCTGAATCTCTCTTGCTCGTTTATTTACTTAATCCTTTTGGTACACATGTACATTATTTTCAACGCATTAAAATTTAAGCGTAATTACTACAAGCGACGATAATTAGCCGGATAAAGTCGACATGTGGTCCAGGTGGAGCGGCTAACTGTTGGTTTTGCATTTAGGGATACTTGCGCTTTGGTTCTACATCAGTATAGTTGCGATCTTTTCAATGGCTTTTCTGAATTTATACACTGCTAAAGGTCATGCAACGTCAACACGTTCCATTAATAAGAATCAAACTTTCGAGAGATTTTGTAGAAATTATCTTCCTGTATGTTAGATATGCAGGGTGATCATGAAGTCATACCCTTATTACAAAATTCAATTTTAAAAACTATTAAGAATTACGAGGAAATTTTTTTGGAAAAAAGGTAGAACTTCGCCTTATGTTTTTATTTCGTGTATTTGGTTCACAGGACGTGCCAGCAGGTAGATTCAAAAATGACATCTATATAGGGAACCCTTCATGGCCACTTTTACCTTGTGACCAAATGTCAATCAGTTTTAAACGTAATTTTGTATATAGAGTATCAACTGCGAACAAGAACCTTGGAAGATTTTCTACAAAATCTCTTTTAATTTATTTTTTTAAATTGCGCTTAACACTAATCGATGATTAGGTAGCATGATAAACTCTACCAGAAAACACATTGAACGTTTCCCTCCATATACGCCATGGTTTCAGCACCGCCTGTCGGTATTCCCTGCGAACCAAATGCATAAGGTTTAGGAGTTCTTCCTTTTTCCAAAACTTAGTCCTTGAAACTAACAACTTTTTTAAAATAATTTTTGTAGTCATTTTACATTGCTGAATGATCTAGGATTTATGATCACCCTTGAAGATTTTTGGAATGTACACTTGGAGCCTCTCGTTTTACCAAAGCGAGTCATGAATATAGCCGACCCGGCTTTTCGCTTAAATCGTGGAATTTTCCTTTTTAAGATATTTATTCTCATTTATACAAATTACCAAAGTTTTATTAGATGAACTTCGAATAGAAAATTGATTTATATTGCCCGTTTTTAAAAATGCTGCATGGGTCAAAGTTAGGGTCGTTGAAGTTTAGTGAAAACGCAAATAAGCAACAAGGAAATTGAACATGTCATCAATGTAAAATGCTGCAACAGAAATTTAAAAATACGAGAGAATAAGGGTAATAAAACTCAGTCGTTTCGTTTTATCGTCTGCCGAGCACTCGACGTTTTCGAACGTTTTAGATTTTAAGTGGATGCGGCATGTTTTCGCATGATTCATAAATGGGGGCGCAATGGCGATCCCGAAGAAAGTTATGAAGGTGCTTTAGAACGCAACGATCAACATTATATTCTTTAAATTTAGTCCAAGTTTTATAGTACGTAGTAGATTTCAAAAGTTTACTCCACGTATATGTATTTATATCGGGTCTGTAGCCCTAAACAAAATTTAGTCTTCATTGCATCGTAAACTTTAAGGCTATTCTTTTGATGAAGAAATTGGAAATGCTCGAATGTAGTTTGTACCTTAAAATGTTAACCGAGCAGCTATCCGTATAGCCCGTCTAAATCCGAATGTCTTTTTATCTCTGGTATACGTGCCATTACGTGCACAAGTTCCTTAGAATAGTTTAGTTTGCTCGCTTGAACACTGTGTTGCGTTTAAGAAAACTGACCATTGCTACGTGGTGATCACATACGGCCAATTGGTGAATTAGTGACGAGGAAACAGTTGTACAAAGTTTTGGAAGCAATCTGCAAGTTGCATAAAAATTAAACTATTATTAACTGTTATTCCTAAAACGTTGGCTTATCTGAAATGTTTTTTTATACCGGTACTTGTTTAATGTTAGTACATTGGTTACGATACACGTCAAAGGAACTCTATAAAACATCTTCCCAATTAAAATGTCAAGTAGCCTTTTTAGTGTCGTTAATGCTGACGTGAATCACAATCTTTATACGTTTGATCATTTGCATATTTGTCGTACAGCAACTCGGTGTGCTATGTTTATGTTTCAGATTAGCCAAATGTTCCCGTTGGGAATTTCTTCTTGGCAAACACTGCCCTATGCAACAAAGTACTTGTACGTTATCATTAGTTTTTTAAAATGCTGGCCAAGTTATTTAAAAGAAACGTCAATACAAATGACATAGATGTCTTTTACAATAGTGCTTCGGTTATTAGGCATAAGTCGATAAGGTTGATGTAAGAATATGGACGATCAATACATGCATATTTTGAATCGTATACTGCCAGAACAGTAATTTACACACTGCTTCATTGATGTAAAATGCAATTTGCATGAATGATTGATTACCCCGATTACCCTGATTCCCTATAATAGGGAGTCAGAAAATGTTATTGGCCACTTCTGATCTTGAATTTCTATTGAATTAACATTAAATTTCTAACTCTGAATTGCCTACAATTGCTTGTCAGATTAAACAAATTTTCTTGAGTCTAGAACCTTGTAGAAAAACAATTTTTGAATTTTGTCAACTCCATGTAGTTGTTCTCACAAATACTGAATTAGCAAGTACGTTATTCAGTGCCAGAGATTTAAGTCCCAATGGGATTATAGGTGTAACCTTTCACGATTTTTTATTGTAGTGCATTTTACGCATTTTTTCAATCGGAATAACATTCGCTTGATAATGCTGTTCTCCATAGCAGGTATGAGGAGAGGTTGTCCTAACTCTGTATTTATCAAGGGTATAGAACTCCATCTAGTGTAACAGTTTGGAAACATGTTTGCATCAAACCGGCTTGATTGTTATAAACAAATTTAAAGCTCTGTTAAAAATTAATTTGATAAACAATATCAGTATTCTGTTACAATGTCGAGAAATCGATTCATAAGTCAATTTAGTGACTACCATTAAATTCCTTAATTTGTTGCCAAAGTCGGTTCTTGTGAGAAGAGGAATTGGATTTCACATGTTTTAAACTTGTAAATAAGTTTTATATAATAAAGGGATAATAGATAAAGGTCGCTTCTCAGCTTGACCAATGTTGGTCCAACTAGAAGTGTCTATAGCGATGTTTGATCATGTTTCAAGTGGACTGACGGTATTGTGCTCAGTATTAAAGGCATGGTTTTTTTTGTTCTCAAACGTGTGTGCAGCATACTTGTTGTAATGTTTCTAGAAACACTTCAAAGGTCACTATAGTTAAGGGTGATACATTAAATTTAAATGATCCCCAGTTCCCTTTTCATTGACACCTCCATACCGCTGAAATCTCGTTGTAACATTGTTGGTTAGATCATAAATCATTCAAAAATTGCCATCGCAAATTTCTTTGACATTATCAGTTTATCTACGAGTTTTTGGCACGGTTTTTGGTAACATCCATAATAGAATGGGCCTTAACTGCACCCAATTCACTTCCAAACTTCATATCTTAACTAATTTTGCTTCGTGATTTCATGCTCCACCCTGGAAGAAATGAATTAAATATGCATGGAGTACGATATTTAATGGATATGCATTTATGATCGTACCTTCTACATCATTGTTAACTTCTAAGAGAACACACTAGACGAAATTCGGAATATTTCGTGTTTTGGTTTAGCACTGTCTTAATGGAAGTGGTGTTTAGGATTAAGGTTTTCCGAAAATGAAACAAATAGAAATTGAATTCGAAAAATAATGAATTCGCAATCAGCATTTCTTACTCCTTTATTTGTAGACCATGTTTCCAATGTTTCCATACAACAATTTAAAAAATCAGGCGGGTTTTGCCTCATTATTTTATGAATCTTTCTGAAATCTTGTGCCAATTGTGCTGGATTTGGATAAGCTGGCTTCTGCTAATAGTCCTCCAAAAGTATAGTATGCACGATCTCTAACAGCTCGAGCAATGTTCCCACTAATTCCTGTGAGATTGTGTTTTTATAGCAAAACCAAATGGATTGGAGTATTTTTTGTTCGGCATTATATGCGTAGGCATCATTTGCTAGCAGTCGTTTGGGAGCTTTAAAATAAATACGGATCGTAGATGCATTAGACCTCGTAAGTTAGCACAGTGCGATGCATTTGAGTTCTGGTATTGGTCCAAACAAACTGCTGATATGAAAGGTTTTTTTCTACATAGTCTCAGAGGAGATAACATTTGCTTTCGCTGTTTTTATGCTATTGACTTAAAAACTGGATTGTCGTTGTGAATATCATTAGGGAAATCCTTAGTGAGCTCGTCTCCATTGCACAAATGCAATCTATAGTTCACCAAAGACTAATTTACAATTGGTAATATGTCTGCGATGAAAACGCTCGGTTCATCCAACCTAATTTCTTCTAAGCATCTTTTATAGCTGCATCATTGTCTTTATTGATCTACTTCCTAACTCCATCTAGGTTGCGTTTTTGTTGGGCTACGTATGCATGTTTAATGACATTTTATTCCAACCCAAGTGTCACTTTGTTCCTTGCTATTAAACTTCGATGTTGTGTTCTTCAAATTCCCTTTAGAGTTTGGGCCGCATCGCGTACATAATGGCGTTGCAAAAAATGATGATGGTGCATTGGAAAGTTCTGGCATAGAGCGTTATAATGTCACCATCGATTTTGACATATTTGCTATAAAATACCTCAAAAGGATAATGGGTTTTAGGCGAAATTGGTGATTTCGAAAATATATGGATTGCCAGGGATGTTCGTCGAAAACCAAAATTGTCAACTTAGCTAAAATTGCAAAATATGACATCAAGGGCCCCTTATTGTACACGCGCTTGCTACAATATCCTCAATAATTTGTCGATATACTCTTAAAACAGTACTTTAAAACAGGAAAATCATACCAAATATGCATAAACAGCCTGGTATATAAGTGTCATTTTATTGGTACATTGGCCTGCCATAATATAGAAAATGGACAACCTAAGATGAGGACTTGCGCAGATTAATGCAGATGTGGAGCTGACCACTGATGATAATGGGGGACGTAAGATTTAGGAGACGTCGTCATATTGGGCTATTTGTTATAATAACAAGACGTTTTTATGTTCACATTGACTCACATTTAATCCGTTGGATGATTTGTGCATGCTGCGTGGTCGTTGTCCACTACTGATATGTAATCGCCCGCACTGTATATATTGATGAAAATGTTTTAATTGCTGAATTGCTGAATTGCTGAATGGTTTGTATAAAACGATATAAAACAAGCATTTCTTAATTTAACGAACATTGGACGCATTTAGGAATTAAACCGCCGTAAAGCACAAAAAATGAATTGACATAAACCCTGCTTGGTGACGACATAACTCTGAATACCTATTGAAATTTAGTGTAAAACTCGAGAATAAATTGGGTAAAAAGTACTTTTTGGTATGAGGATTTTCTACGAGGAACTTTAGGGGAAAGAAGGAATAAGTTTAGGAAGCATTAAAAATTACATGAACTGTACGAACATTTTGTATAGAAGTAACATGAGATGCAAATTTAAATTCGACCAACTTTTAAGCAGAAATTATTATTTCAGGGGGCATTACTGTACACAAACTTGTAAATGGTATTTTCTTTTGGAGAACTCGTCAGGCATTTATAAATTACAAATTCTTATTAATATTTCATCAATTGTAATGGAACTTTGGCGACAATAGTCAAGTGTAGCGATTACTCTATTTTATTCCTTCAATTATACTTTCACAGCCCTTTTTCCCATCTTTGATATCAGAGCCATCCTTGCCAATGTAATGTCGTCGATGAGCCCATTAAATTTAATCGTTTCCATAACTTATCGGAGCTAATGCAGTTTTGTAAGTTATGTATAGAATCTTGGAAAGTATATTTCAAAAATGCATAGCTAAGCAGCGCGAATGTCGCCAAGTGTGATTAAATTTGCCATGTACAATTCATATTCGCCATGGCACCATATAGCTGTAGGCTTATGATTTATCAAGTCTTTTACACGTTATTTCCATGCGGTAAAAATGCTATAAAAACACCCATATACATACACGCATTGCCAAGTGGAGCATCGTCGTTATTTAATGGCGACAGTATTTGGCTGTACAAGGGAACGAAAAGAAAGAGAAAAAAACACTATTTCCACATCATAAAGCAGATTCTAAAAGTAAAAAGAATTTCAAGTCATTATTTCACCCCATCTTTTTTGCATTTTTATATTTTTCATGTTTTATCTTCATTCTCCCTCGTTTTTCGCCTTCGTAAAGTAGTAGGCCTATTAGAAAGCTCACATGTAATATAATTTTAAAGGCAATTCAACCAGAATATACAGTAGGTCCTTAGATATAATGCTATCATACTGTTCAGCATTCATGTGCGATGTACGGGTTACTGTAAACTGTACTGGGTGTCTGAGAAAGCATACTTCAAAATAAGCTTCCCTGCATCGGCCGTTGATGGTCTTTTTTGAGTTGTGACTGAGAGATGGCTACTAAGTCTTGTCCTCGCCTGCTACATAGGAAAACTATTTTGAAAGTGAAATCGCAAATATCTAATCGTTATTCTCACTTTGATGTGAACATTTTTAACTATCTATAATTAAAGTTTTGGAAACGTTTTTGTTTAAAACTCTAAATGAACATGTTTATACAAGTATTTTCCAAGGTTTCAAAAAATGTAATACATGTAGTAAGAATAGCGAACAAGTTTAGTTCAGAAGTGCATGCATGCATTTGAAAGTTATTTGAGTTGTTTTGCTGCTGATTCCACTGCTATTTTTTCACAACTATACACCCATACTTTTAGCGATTTTGATAAAAGTCAAGCGTACATGTAGATGATTTCTGCCTTGCTTATTCACTATATCATGGTAATTGAAGTATTTTCCATAAATGGAAATACCAAGCTTTAAGAACCCATATGGAGAAAATAGATAATTACATACATGAAATTCCACTTCTAGTTAATTATGCTAATCCACTAATTTATTTATCCGTCAGAGCTCTCAGACATTGGAAATTTCATGCCACATCTATGTGTTGGCAATTAGGAGTTTAACCACAATCCTTAAAATAAAAAATATCTTTTAGAGATAATTGGGGTGCCGTTATCCAGACTGCTTTGATTCAACCCTTCAGTGATGGAACTTAACTTGCCCATTCAATGTAATTTGCGGGACGCCTGTAAATCGACTTGTGCCAAGAATAAGATGGAATACAGCAAACTTTATTCGCAGCTTTCTCACTTTGGTACTAGCGCCGTAGGATTCCTTGAGCATCCGGAACTATTAGCTTCGTGAAAGCACCTTGTCCCATTGGCTGTTGGCTATGCGATATTAAATAACCTAATTATGTGAAGTACATTTGCCTCGCTTTAATTCCAAATTTACGTGCTTCCAGAGCTCTACGACTGGGGGGTTTCTTCTCGTTTCGATCGATATAAGCAAAATAAGTGTAGGCCCACAGCTTTGTGCTCTTAAGCTTATTATCGATTGTGGTTTTCTTTTATCTTGATTAACATTTTCTTGATAAAGGTGATCCGTGAAGGCAATAGGAAATCTCACGGGGCGTAATAGCTATAATAGAGCTAAAAACTAGGCACGGATTGTGCATGCTTAATTTCAAACTATAAGAAAATGCACACGAATTAGCGAGGGGGGATGGGGGAAATAATGGAAACTAGAATGCGTCTTCTGGATAGTCTTGGAGAAAACATGCCCCGTGTACACAATATGCCCGTATATCGCATTTCCCAAAGTGCAAAATTTGCGTTGTCACGCATATCTGAGCCACATTATGTGACTAATCATAATTAATCATGAATGAGCTTATTGAAAATGTACGCAGAAGGTCCATAAGAAGTGTCGTGGAAACTGCGTCTAACAATTACATTTGGCGGGCGCCCAAAAAAACAACCATATTTGCAGTATTAACTAAAATTTTAAGTACGGCAAATGGCATATTGATGGACAAAAAACGCATATTATAGTACATTGCACATGTATCAGTTGACTAGATGCTTGCTTTTTGTTGGAAAGTTTATGGTGGAAAAAAATACGAATGGTGTGTGCCCTTGCTAAATCACACGTAGTGAACATTAAGTGTTCTCTGAGGTCTTCTGGGAGCCCCGATCTATTCTGTGTGGTGTGACGTCTGATTAGAATGGTGATTAATTTGTGTGTGCATGCGGTGGGACTTGTCATTGTTTGTATTAACCACTCTTTTTAAAGAACGCCTCGGAGATGATCTCGTGTTATATTTATAACCCCAGAAATTCTCATAACACATCAGTCACTTTTAATTCAATTTCTAGAATTGTTTTATGCCCTCAAGGACTGCAAATCCGAGCTCGAAGAATACGCTTCTGCTCCTGCAAGACATATTTAGGGGCTGCTCAGAGCACTGAAAAGTAGTGGTGCGTGGAACTGGCACAATTCTAATATTTCATATTCTTTTTGCGTGTAGTTCCGAAACATTTTTTCCATTCTTAAGTCCTTTTTCTCTCTGATGCTGCGTACCAACAGCATTTGAACTGCTTGTTATCTCTGCATTAATAAATACCGACGGTATAACTCTTATGCGTATTATTTGGGGAAGTTACAGCGGGAATAAATGAAGAATGTTCTGGGAATAAATATGCGAAAATACTTGTGCTAAAGATGCCTTAGAAAAACTGAAATACATGTATGTACCATTTTTGCAGTATTAGTTACTTTTCTTATCTCTGTTTGTATGGATGCATATCTTCGCTTGCATATTTTACGAATTTTTTGCAATGAGATTAATATTCAGAGTTTCAGACCTCTTTGACGAACGTATATAAGAGGGCGCCACAATGCGCAAAGGGACACAAGTTCGCATGCGAGAAACCGTTTCTATGCCATTCTTTACGTAATCAGGTCATAACTTGGGTCAGTCAGAAATGACGATGTAATGAATGGCATTTATGGGAAAATGAAATGGGATTGTTCGCCTTTTACATCCTATCATCGAGTAATAAATACTTAATTTTTCAGCTTACGCTGGATCAAGCCAATTTTATGTTAGTTTTATATATGTCAGGCTGTAAGGTCCTGTAGATTGTAAATCATTCAATGATATATACCTGTGTTTTTAGAACCAGAAAACAATTCTATTCAACGGATTGTTTCATCGGAGAATCAGGGAAACTGTAAAATGTGTACAGAATATGCAGTTTCATCCCCTACTTGTCCAATGTACAAAAATGACAGTTGTGATATTTGTCACATTTATCCATTTTATGTTTTTTTGTGTTTCTTTGCTTCATTTTTGTGTTTAACCTAAACTAACCTAAAAATGCAATTTCTGTATTTTGCTTACCCTAACCGCGGGCAACCACTGCCAGCCTAGGAGCCGTTAGGAGAAGCTTACTTTCTCATAATTCTGGAGTAAGGCAGGAGCAGGGAACATACCGGTACAATTGTGTAGACAAGTTTTAATTTGAATTTCCTGAAAAGTCACTTTTATTATGCATGGTGAATTTAGTTTGATTTCTGTGCGGTGTATTTTTAGATCGCGTTTAAGCATTTGACTATGCCATTTAACTCGTTGCTAGAAACTGCTCCCACGTATTGCCCACTTATCTCTTGACTATAGCCTGCTGGCCTATTTCGGCTTATCATCAAATTTCCATTTGCTGCGTAAGCCTTTGGTTCTCCAATTTCATGTCCATGGCCGTGGTAAACGAGAACTTTTCTCCGCAGTACTTTCATCTTGGCAACATAGATACTTTTTCTGTTTTTTTTTCCATTAAGCCGGCATATTCGAGTTAAAGTGAACTGAGTGCTGTGGCTGCAATAGAAGTTCTCTATGGCATAATTCTTCACCTTACAATGCATGGACAGTCAGCCATTCCAGAAAGCGCACTCACCGGGGCGTATAGAGAAACTGGGTGCCCAGATCTTACATCACTGACTTTCGCTAGGCGTTTTTATAGTAATAGTGCCTGGTTGTTCCACCCCATTTGCCACAATGAGCACACAATGGTCACTTAGACTACATAAAAGTCATTTCACTTTTGTAATCTAGACATGCACTTGTTGAATTGCGTACAACTTTCTTTTTAAATCGCCAGTGCAAGATCTCGCATTCTGCGTGGTGTTAAACCGTCCAAATGGAGTTAAAACTTCATTGAAAAGCTCAAAATATGATCCATCATACATGTAAATCAATCCATAATGCTGTTCTTAGGCTTTTGGGTGAACGATTGCTAGTTTCCTTTCGCTTAATTCATAACAAACGTGCTATTTCATAAAACTGCATGGTATGGACAAAATCGTTCATTTTTAAAGCCTTGTTTACACATGTTAAGGATGCATTTAAGGACAATATGTTTACTTGCTTGAAATGTTTACTTTGAGGAAATGTTTCTAGAAAACTTTTCCTAGGTGTGGAGCTGGCTGTACACGTACCTCAACATGCAGGACTGGTAAAAAAATGATCAAAGGGTGCGTTTTATAAGTGTCTGTTTTTTGATAACGTCAAATCAATAGTCATGGTTGTCGCTGTGATGCTCGAACAAGTGTTGAACACCATGGCTTCTCTTTACAGCTCCTTCATGGAGTCTATGAATACGACAAATCTTCAGCGAGTTTTTTTGTACTTTTTTGCTATACGTGCTCTGAGAATTGGCTCGCGACTACTGTTTCTGGCTATTATAAGCGCTACATTTGCATTGCAAAAAGGCGCGGTTTATTGCATGGCGTATAAATCGCGAATATATTCGTATGCGTTGCTTTCGTGCACGCGAATCTGCAGCAAAGCCTTAATTTTCTTATCAAGCTCGCTAAAGAGCTACATGCATTAAATATTTAAATGAGTTAAATGAATATAGCCTTATCTCGCTATTAAAACGATCGTGTTTTCAGCCCGTTAAACGCGTGTTTTTTCTGCTTTTTAATTTTGACAGCGTGATTATGCATGCAGCTTCCTCCCGCCCTGTTATCTTAATCGAGTCCTTGTAATTTGATGGGGACCAACTCTGTTTCCCCCACTCTGTTGTTGGCATGCAGTTTTTCTATCGAATTCCCTTATGCGCACCTGTCGTTTGGAGAACCTTTAGTTTGTGACACGACAGGAGACTAAATTGGCCAGGAACGCTCTGTGTTCGTGTCCCCCCAAACAATACTTTGCTGGTTTGTCGACCTATGGGCAGAGCATGTACGGTACATCTACATGTACATGTGCATGTATATTCGACCTTTTCAGATTTCCTAACTATTTCAAAGTTTGTGCCAACTTTTGGCGAATTTGTGCATGGAATCCTTGATGCGTACGAGGAATATAGTGAAACTTATTCGTAAAACGTATTTGATTTAATAAAGACCGCACGTCAAAATTAATTATTACGGTGTCATATTTCCAATTTGAAATTTACTAATTTTATAAATAGTAACAAGCTGTCTGCTAAACAGATTGAATTTAAAATATATGAATCATGAGTCCATGACATTAAACTATTGGGGCTATGCACGTTGCATGTTCTTTGTGAATGGGAATTTTATCAGACGAATCGCAAATGCAGCAAAGGCAGCTATTTTCTCTGCTTTGCCAATTTCATGGTTTAGTTTCTTATCTTAACTTTTCGATTTGTAGACCCCACTTCTGCATGCCGCCATTAAACATTTCGTTTTTTTTAGTTTTTTTTGGCATTCGTGGGGAATTTGCGAATCGATTTATCACTTATCGATTTTCTTATTTACGCCTTGTTGTTATTTGTGGGTGCGCTACAGCAGGTTTTCAGATTAAGCTTTGCAAATAATCTTTATGAAGCCCACTGCAGCCAATTACTAGCATTCTTTTTTTTTTGCCATTTGTATTAAAATCCATTGGCACAGTATTAACACTATCACGTTTATATTTGGCCATTATTTGAATTCAATTGGCCATGTTATGTTTTAAGAATGCCAACCCTATGGTGTGTTATAAACATGTACTATGCATGCCTCCCATCCATACCAAGCATGGTAATTTGTTTACTGTAGCTTCACAGATTTTCGTCCTCTGATGAATAGGTTGCTATCATGCGATGTATCTTCGATTATTGACTCTGCATGCAGCTAAACGAAAACATACTTCAGAGAATATACTATAAACCTAATTTATCGAAAATCCAAACTTTTTCATCACATAACTTTGTTTGTCTAAAGTTTGTTTGGTTGTTTTGCCGATAAATTACTCTGGCGTTTCAATAGCATAATGTCCAGAATCGTTCTCGTGTTGGCCCCTTCGAGCAAATCGAAAGTTCGTTTTAATGTCCGTTTTCGAAGGTTCATCAAAGTTTGTGCGTTTCCAATCGATGCCGGGATTGCATCGCATTGCGCCGTGGTAATCCACTTTTATTTATTGACCAAATAATGGTCCTAGAATTACTGGCGACTAACATTATTTTTGATTTAATGCCAGCTATACTTCCTCTACATTACAGTTATTGCCACTATAAATCTGTTGGCATACATGCATTTTTAACGTGTGGGGGTTTAAGCCTCGTTGGATTGACTTTGCGCAAACACGGCGTCTACGACGCCCTTCTTTATGTATCACGTTGTATGTCGCAAGGGTCACAACAGCCTATGAGGCTGGGGTTAAATGCCACATTTAAACTGTAAAATACAATTAACTTGATACCGAAGTAATCCCACGACAAGATAACTCTTCTGATTTAGTTCAATTTTGAAAGTTCGAGGTGTTGGATTTTAAAATGTTCTATTACCTCACATAGTCTGATTGCCATTTTAAAACTATACACAGGACTATCACCAAAACTTTACTGTTTAAAAAATTATACTTCCAAAAGCAAGATCTCGTTATTTTAGAAATATTCGGGAAATTTATGGCATTATCGTGCCAGAAACTAAAACTGCAACTCGACAGCCAAGATTTATCTTAAAAGAAAATTGATGAAAGATACCCAGCCAGTTCAAGGAATCCTATCAAATAGCTTGCCGAATAAGATTAATAAATTAAGTGGGTCCTTGAAAGATACCAATGCAGCGAGTAGAAAAACAGAAGACTTTCCTATGTAAATACTAGCTGTAAGTATATTCAAATTGAAATTCAAATGAAAGCAGACTTGTATATATATTGATTTGTTCAAATTTAATGGAAACTGATTTGGACATCATGGGTTTAGTTTAACTATGTCATCTTTTCTCTGTATCTCTCCATTATTCTCTCTGGCTGTCTCCTTAATCATTCCAAGTATTCCCTTGTTGCCTTTATACAACCAGTCGTCCTGAGCCTTCTGGAGATTTCTGCAATAGCTATAGCATTTACATTGCTTAACTTAACATAAACCTTGAATAAATAGCTACTTTTTCTCCAGCATCAGAGACGATATGCAGAGCGGATGAACAATAATTCTGCGCACATTACAATTATGGTACTTTTGACTAGTGCGCTGTATTCACGTACATGCATTTAATTTTGTTGTTGTAAGGAAGACCAGACTTTTCAAGATCAGTGAATGATGTGTTCGTTTTGCGAAAGAGTTTCGAAACAGCACGTTTTCTAGTTCAGATTCATATTTGAAAGTTGTTTCATTTCTAAAATGTTCGTCTTGTGAGAAATGCATTATTTTTCATATACCCGCTCACGTATCTAGGAATGGTTATTTATGGGAGATGAAAGTCGTATGCAGAGGAAAACTGCACATTGTGTTAGCACGTTTCAAGTTGCTGGGACCATGTCCATGCCGTATATGATGCAAAATCAAGAAAAATAGTGCATGTAAAAGTGTAGTTTATACCATTTTTGCTTTTTTAGTTTTCCTATATCAGTACCAATGAGTTTCATATTATACCCAAAGAATAACAATTTTATTCTGAAGATTCAATCCTATTGATCTTGGAATTAATGTTCATTCTTACGTCATTCTAGGCCACTTGTTCGCCTTAACCATCTATATACGTCGCGATATTTAAACTTTTTTCCCTCTTTTTATCCAAGCTGAAGTTCTAGTTGGGGCCTAATTAGACATGCACCAAATTCAGTTTATCGCTTGTTGGTGAACGGTATATTTTCGTTTAATTCTTCGCATCTAACGCTGCGATCCACTGAGGGATGGGCTGCTGCGATAAATACACTCTGGATGAGTTGCTTATTTCATTCAACGCATTTCTGCAAGATGCGGGGGCCCATATTCATTATGCACTTTCCAGCTCCTTTGGGAGCCTTCCAAGTCAGCCACACACCATTTAACTGAAGTTGCATTGTAAAAGTTGAATTCCAATCCCAATAATAGCGTCAGGACGCAGCTCCAGTAATGCCGCATTCAATCCAATATGGGAACGGGCATCGAGGGGGGTGGCAGCAAATGCACGCGCTTAAAGAGTGCAAATACGCATAACTTGGCTAAGGTGAGCAATTCTGATGCGTGCCTTATATCAATAGAAAGGTGCATATGCGCCCCAGAAACCATTCTCCTATAGAGAGAGTGGAGCATTAGCTCTGGAGCAATTTCAGAATGTTGAACGTTCCGCCGAGAACTCTTGCACTCGCGAAATCGCCCATTCATAACGCCTATATTGAATTGGTAACGACCTCTTGAAATATTCAGAGATTTTTCTGGAATATACACTGTAGCTAACTGGGTTAGCGCGCAACAGCACATTTTCCAAGCGGACCAAAAGGTGCATTAAGTCTTCCGTTTTTACGACTCACTTTTCCGAAGGGCATTCAGAGCCTCAGCTTTTATGCTGGCTATTGTATGCGCGAGCTACATCATATATTTCTCTAAAAATGTTGACTGCTAGCTGCATAACAGGGGTTTGCATCTTTAACTAAAACATTGTTTCATCTTACGTAGTTTCATGTACATGTACGTATCAGGTTTATGGGTAGCCGTACAGATAAACCAGAGTAAAATTCTTCATGTTATCAGATTGATAGAAATATTGTCTTTATTTGCTGATATTTTTTTTCACGATTTTTTTCGTTCCGATTTGAATTACACTTTTCAGATGTTCGTTCTTTCTCCGTCGTATCCATGGCAACTAGCTGCGCTTTCGATTTAACGGATTCCTGGAGTAAATCTCAAATAAAAAATTATCAGCAAATATAGACAATATTTTTATCAATCTGATACTTAAGTACGTACTGCTGAAAAACTGGTAAGGTAGTTTTTTTTTTCGCGTATTAAAAATCTTAGTATAACAATTTATAAGACTGCTATCAGACGTTGGAATTCTCTTCCAAAAGACAGCTTTAAGCTTCAAGAAATTCAATTTTACAATGATGGTGGTTGTATCCACCCTAATGCGGCGGTAATTGCCGATTAAATTGGGTTGATGGAGTACACCCCCCTACCACACGGTATTCAGTTACTGATAGTAGGGTACTGAGTTGAATTGAATTGAATTGGAGTAAACAGGCTCCAATATGACTTCTCTATCTGTCCTTAATTTTTGTAAAAGGTATTTCGATAAACCTGCATGTTGTGGGTGTAGCACGGTAGTGTTGGTTGGTTGATGGGGTTTAGGAGGCACAATGCCTATAAGGCAAAATAGCGCCTGAGAGAAGGCAACAGAGCAGAAGCACATTACCATAAAAAACCCTGATGGTGCATAGCAGAGTTCCCAACCTCATGGCAAGCTGTGTTGGGGCTTTGGGTCCTTAGGGGAAGCCTTGCAAGGGTTAGTGAGGGGCCCAGCAAGCCAACACAACCAATCCACAGTAAGTAGAGTAAAACATGGAAATGAGGCAGTTAAAATTGGTGAAATGATGAAGTATCTAAGGGGCATGAGTCTCCTCACCAAGCATGCCAGCCAATGTAATTGGCCGACCGGCAGCCAGGAAGAGACCAAAGGATGCCAGCCAAGCAGTGGCATAATGCAGACAAACCAGGAGGATGTGCCGAACTGATAGCAGAACCTAACACCAAAGGCCTCGAGGTAGGGTTCACCCAAAAGCAGAAAACTGGGTGAGGCAAGTGTGCCCCACTCACACGACTCATCATGGCACGACAAGTCCCGAGGGACAGGGAGAGGCGAGCCAGGGACCCATGCTGCCCCAAGCCAACAGGGTGGAAGGAGCATGGTCAGCTGCTTCATTGCCCCCAATGCCGCAGTGGCCAGGCACCCAACAAAAGGAGATGGTGAAGCCTGATGACTCCAACCCCCCGCAGCAGGGACAGGGCGACCAGGGCGATCCAGTGAGGCCAAACTATCCAAGCAGCTGCGGGAGTCAGCAGATGATGGTTCGGAGTAGCCAGTGGGTGCAAATGTATAGCAGGGCCCAAACAATGACACAACTGCAGCGAATACAGAGAACCCGATTTCCATATACGACTGCAGCACCAGCCACCGTGACAGACTTAGCACAATCGGTGAAGGCAGGCACATGGTCAGGATTCGCAGTATGATGCTCAACAAACAGCAGAGGCTAGGCAGACGGAGGGACCTCGGACTTGGGAGGAGGAACCCAGGGAAAACACCAAGGAAAGCGAACACTCCCAGAGGGGTGTGAACCAAGAGGCCGATAAAGCTGCAAGATGAAACAGGATGGAGAATTCCTCTAGAAGGCGAGGCAGAAGAGATCAAAGTTATGGTGCTTGGACAAGGCAAAGACGCGTGCATAGTACTGCAGGCACAGCTGTGCATGGCATAGAGCAAGGGGAGGCTCGCCAGCAAGCATATAGTCTGCTGATCGGGAAAGTACGAAAAGCACACAGCACCGCAAGGAATGATGGTGGACAGGGTCAAGAAGGTGAAGGGCTGGTGGTCTGGCTGGCCCTACCCAGCAGTGCTGTAGCCAAGCTTTGCGCACACCACAGCCCAGTAGATGCCCAATAGCAAGACGGAATTAGAACCCCTACGAGGTACCAGCAAGGCATCGAAGGAGGTTAATGACCTTCAGACAGGTGACTCAGTCCACCAATGTGTGGCAGAAAAGAAGTTGGAGTGACAGAGAAGCCCAAAGAACTTCAGCATGGGACGTATAGCCAACACGTTCCCACCAAGTGTCAGTACAAGATCCTGGAGGAGCGAGTGCCGACTGCAAAAATGGACCATCTGTCTTGGTGAGAGAAACAGAAGCTATTATCCCGTGACCAAGCATGGAGATGGTTCAGAGCACGCTGGGGCTGCACTATATAAACCATATTGGGCACGGGTCAGAAAGCATGGAGGTCGTCAACAAAGAGACCACTGGAGACAGAGGGAGCACAGAAAGGATACACTGAGCGTAACCAGGAACAGGGTGCAGCTCGGAACGGAACCATGAGGAACCCCATTTTGCTGGATAAAGGGCCGGGAGAGCACTGAGCCCAGCTGGACACGAAAGATCCAATCGGCAAGGAAATTAGAGATGAACATGGGAAGGTGGCCCCATAAACCCATGGAGTGGAAATCCCGCAGGATTGCGAAGGGTCAGGTGGTGGCATAGGCCTTTTCAAGATCGAAGAACACACAAGGTGCTCCTGCGCAAATGAACCTGCGCAGGAATAGGCGGCGAGGGATTGGTCTGGCAGGAGACTGACACCAAAGTGGGCACCACACGGTGAGGCAGGGGGGAAGCCACCACGTGTAGAAAGGAAGCAACCAATGGATACGGAGAGGCCATGTAGATGTTCTGAGCCTCATTATAGGATAGGCATTGGGCAACATTGCTTGCCACGATTTTCTGCTGGTCTAGAAAACGTGGACACTGTCTAGATCAGGCAGGATGTGCTCCCCTGCAGTTGATGCAGAGCACAGGAGAAGCAGTGTCATTCTAGTGGGAGACCTGCAAACACTCACCAGTGATCCACTGACTTGCAGCATTGGGAAGTGCAACCTAAACGATGGTACTTGAAGCAACACATGGGGTTGGGCAAATATACACAGACAAGAAGGCGTGGTAGCCAATGACAATGTAGGAGTGGAGGGAAGACACACCAAATGTCCAGACTAGGCTTGCCGTAGGGGTGGCAATGACATCTTGCTTAACCACTATCTGCCTCACTCCATTGACATGCTGGACAGTACCAAGCCTACCAGCACTCCTGGCAACAACATCATCCAACTGGAATTCAACTAAGATGGCTTCGTCAGAAAGAGAGAAGGTCGAAACAGCGGACTATGCAATGGCAGCTGTTCAACGCCGGGATTCCGCAATGATGTAATGCCAGGCAGAGCCACCGACTGACGGGTACAATAGGTTTGCCATCGCCTCACAAGAGCCACAGAAGGCATGGGCAATAAGGAAAGGAGACCCAGAGGACATGGTCTGGACATCTGTATGATGCACAACAAATAAAGTAGGCTCCACAGAACCCAGAGCCGCAGAAAGCAAGGGCAGTCCAGCATCACCTGGGTGCTTGGGCTTGGCAGGAGTGGGAGGCGGATTTGGTGTAGACATGGAGAGGCAAAGGAGGTTCATCCCCTGCGGTCCCTACCCACCAGAGCCCACAAGAGGACACCATGTGCCAGAGCTGGTCAAGGCATATTTGACGGCAATTGTGTCAGGGTTGCCTGGTGGAGATAGCCGCATTACACGGCCTGCCAAATTCTCACCACCACAGCCAGGAAGACCCTGGTGGGCTAAACAGGCATTTCATGTCCCTTGGCTAACCCTAGCAGCAGGTCCCGGAAGGGGCCTGCCACCAGCCGGTTGACTAATGGGGGCCACCTGCTGGACGCCTGTTTTGAACAAAGCCAGGGTCCAAGCAGTGTGCTGGGTGCCGCCCCCACAGGCAACGGCTAACCCTCAATGACCAGAATCCCCATTTCCGCCACACGGTCAGGTAGGCTGCAGCAGCAGTCGCAGACCCTCTGGTCCCACAACAGGGCCCAGCTGCCAAGATACGACAGAATACCCTCAGGATCACAGAGGCACCCAAGCCCCACCACCACGAGGTGGCAGCCCGCGGTGGGGCATGGTGCTGTGGTAACGTTTCCCCGAAAATCATTTTTACATCTCATATTAAGATTAGTGTTTTCAAATATTTAAACATTTATGAAACAATGACAATCTTGACTGGAAGTGATGTCATGTGGACTGAAGTGAGGTTGGAATGTATACTTGTACATTGAATATAGGAACTTATTTTCTCTTAAAAGTGAAAAGAAAAACAGTTTAATGAAGATAAATTATTCGGGTGCTTCAGATTTAAAAGTTGCATAATTTTGTGTGAAATATTCCAAAGGATTTAAATTGAAGGGAAAATACATGTCTGTCGAAATTGTGAGATATTGCTATAAAATAATATGCTCATATAGTTCCATTCTGGTAGGTTGGAGTTGTTGCAGTGCATGTTCCCATTTTAAAAACAAGATCACACCTCCAAAATTCATCTTTTTAATGCCGTAAGGTCATGATGCGAAAACATCAAGTTAGGATATTCATGCAAGAGCTAACATTTTCTGAGCATGAAATAAAAAACATCAGCCTAGCCGAGCTTATTTCTAAATCGATGTAACAGACTGGTGTTGTAAAGGCGTTAACCAATAAAAGCAAGGGCGCCCGCAAAATCCCCTTTGCCTCCTCCCCCAGCAGGCGCCATTGATTTTTTAAAAAAACTGGACCGAGCCAAAATCATCACCATTATGCCAGATTTTTTATCACCCTTAATTTAGCTTCTATTTGCTCCTTAAGGGGGTCTATATATCAATATAGGTACATGTATACATTTTGAAAATTGATTTCTGTCAAAATTCCTTTCGTTTATAAAATATTTTGGGTAGAAAATCATTTGTTATCCAGTTTTGCATTCAGCAATTAACTAGTTTTCTTAAAATGGGCTTTCTTGTTACTGAAATCGTTTTTTAGCTCAAATATTGAAAAAAAAAATTATTGCAAATGAATGCGGAAGGGAGTTGAAATCACGATTTTGTGATGACATAATACTTGAACATCCCAGAACGTGTCTAAAAACTACAAACATCCATTAATTTTAATGTCTCATCTACATGGGTGCCTGCCCATGTAGATGAGACATTAAATCCCGCCTGGCAATAATCTAGAAGGCGCCCATGCTAATCTAACCTTTATTAGAGAGTATTCATCCCTGAAGCCAACACACAATGATTCACCACACCACTGCACAACTTTAGGAACATCTGGTAGACTTAGTTCTTCCTGAAACAACATGAATAAGAGCGCTTGAAAATGTGAATAATTTGCTGATCTCATCCTATCATTAATTGTTTATTTTAAGGCATGAACGATTTCCACTTACACGCATGTCGGAAAACGACCTATTTTGCCAAACATATAACTGTAACACAAGCAAAGGAAATTTTTAGTAATCTGTAGCACCGAGATATACCAGCTAGGATGCGTGGTTGTTTGTGAAATATCTTACCTGAAGTTTTCTTTTGACTGCGGCACACATGCGTAAGTTACAAACAGCAGGGCCATTCTCAGGGTTTGTTTTCTGCAATGCAAATCAGATACAACATGTTCAAGCAAAAGAAATTCAAAGAGGTGTTTGTATAATTTTGTCTAAATGTTTCACAATGTCCAGAATATAGCAGTCTTGTTTCATATGCTCAATTTTTGATGCACTATTTAACAATATAAATTCGAGGGTAGACCAAAAAGTTTTGTTCATTATGTTATAATTAATTATTGGAACCTCCTATAAAAACTAGACATACACAAAATGTTAAGCCACTTGTTCCCTATTATCGACCACAACATGCCATTTTGCGTCGTTGATGGCGTTCTAAAAGTCTTCCGCAAATCAAAAAGATGAGCGCTTTGAAAAAATTTACGACAAATGAACAGAGCTTAGTAACACATTGTTCATGTGCTACAGGTTTAAATGAACATAAAACTCACCAGAAATTCTTGCTAATGCATGGCGACAAGTTCATTTCTGTCCATTACATAAAGTTTGCTTGCAAAAAGCTCAATAATATTTGCATTTTTGTTCATGATGCTACGAGCAGTGGCAAAACACTGTCTGAATAATACAGGGTTGATGGCAGCGGCTCGCAAATGGATGTTCGATCAGAAGGATTTTTTTTTGTTTTGCGTTGTTGAAAAATAATTTGAAAAGACACGAACTTGAAGCCACACAAAGGCAAAACATGTTTTTAATGAATGTTATGTGCATTTAATGATGTAACTCACAAGAAGCATATACAGTGAAGGACAGAAGTGATTGCACCATTGCAAATACCAATTACCAATCTCGTAATAAACGTTAACACACTGATGAACTTTCATCAGATGGTAGTATGATGCACCTGATCTAATGACGTTTGATGTGTAACTGGCAGTTTCAGTGTAGTATTTGAGTATTGTGCATCATATTACAATTTCCAGAAAGTGGCATATAAATTTGCGGCTCAGGTCATTAAACCCTATATGTGTCCATTTATATATCGATTTAGATTTATCACGGGTGATTCAAACGTTTCGTGTTTTGTTTGTTCAATCTCAGATGCAAGCAAGGCAGTGGTTTGGTGTCCCATGGATTCTAGCGCTGTTTTCTTGTTTTTGAAGTTAAATTCCCCACTCTTTCATCATTAAACATTTTCAGAACTTTTTAATAATAGCTTGCATTGAATTAGTCAATAATCCAATTCTGATCACAAGTGCTGAATTATATTCATGTCAGAACTTTGGTCTCACCATGGCAACACTTTAAATCTTATTGTTCTTAACGTATTAAATTTCAATGTTGACTTTTGGCAGTATGTATTGAGAATTCCATCCCAGTTTTAAAAATTATAATACATGGCTTCAGATTTTTATTTAGAAGTTGAATATACAACTCATTTGTAATTATGGAATCGATAATGGCAATTGTACACTAACCAACTGAGGAGTTACTCAATGTTGTTGTGGATTATTTCAAAACGCACGTCCTTTTTGTTTTACACAACATTTTAGAACACCATCAACGACACCAACAGGATGTAGTGAACATTATTAGGGAAGATTTGCTTGGCATTTGGTATATTTCAATTGCCTTATAATACTTTCAACAATTAATTATATAACAACAAACAATACTTTTTTTGATCTTTTTTAGAAATCATGAAAAGGATAGAAAACATTGTACATGTAAGTAAGTTTAACATGCAAATGCACTAAGTTTATGCATATACCGTGTATAGTTGTACATGAATTTGGCTATTTGAAGCAAGTGTATTATTTATTCCAACAGATCAGTATTAAAACGCACTTTTTGAATCACCCATTGCACTTTAGCATGACCACAACTTAAGTCTTATTGCAAAAGTTTACCATACAACTACTATTTACCTGCACATCCAAAGCAAACAAAGTGGCGCCTTTGCTACGACCAATTACCATCAGTGGTACGCCACCTGAGAACAAATTCAGATCATGCACACTGATGATGCCATCTAAAATGGACAGCAGAAATATACATAAAAATATGGTTAACAACACAAAGTGAAATCGAATTTTTTGCATCTATTGGTCAGGTTATCAAAACATGTCCTATGCGACGTCCACTATACAGGGTGTTTTTTTAAACTTTCCACGTGATTGCTATAAAAACTATATAAGATAGTGAAATCGTGCTTGGGGGAATGTTTATCAACCGTAGGGGGAACCATTTTTAAAACATTCGCAAATGGCAGTGACGCACCCCCTGACCCCAACTTAAAAATTTAAAATGGCAACACATGCCTTGTGACATCTTAAATGAATGCGAATTAAAAATGATGAACTCGCTACGCCCAAAAATGTGGTTTTTCAGTCTTTTTTCATAATTCACTATGATTATCAAAAATATGGCATTACATGATGTCAAACCTCTTGGAACCATTCACAACATTACTATTGTTCATGCAGATTTGATGCCAGAATTTTGCACTTGCCAAGTTTTGGAAATTTGTAAAAGTAAAAAGTAAATTTCTTGAAATGGGACGGATTGGATTTTCCCGGTTTACTGGAATCAAAGATATGATCGAAAATGTTGTATCATTGGGTTATGCGCGGTATTAATTAGAATCAGGACATGTAAGCTAAATGGTTTACATGAGAAGAAAGGTGACAGGAAATCAATCTGTTTTTAAACCCTCAAACTCGCATTTTAGACTTTATTATTGCCTCACATATAATGGCCTACGTTTTGGAGCAACTCTTTTGAATTATTGTATCCAATGACAACCACTTAGATATTATTCTTATTTGGTTAACCAATTATTTGGGTACCCATCAACCGATTCAATGAAGGGCCACCAGCCATGCATATCGTCCCATTACGAGAAACTCAAGATTTCACATTTAACACAATATACAAAACTGACAAGTGCAAATTTCAGACGTTACATATTTATGCACTATAGCAATGTTGTGAATGGTTCCAAGATTTTTCATCATGTAATTTCATCTTTCAGATAATAACAGCGAATTAGGAAAAAAGACTTTTGGGAAGATATTCTTGAGTTTGCCTGGCGGACAGGCTTGTGAAAAAACCAATCGGGATATCATGCACGAGTTTCGAACCCACGACTAGACAGCAACGATAACTATGTTACGATCAAGTCAATCTGCATGATTGGCTTCATTATTATTTCTATGAAAAGACATGAAAAATGGAATAAGAAACTTGAACTCGTTACCAGGGGAAAAAACTATTTCTCATCAAAATTAGTGTCAACATTCAATGGTAAAAAATGCATTTAAATGTATTTTTTTTTAAATGATCACTAAAACGTAATGTTATGCAAAAAACTAATTAAAAAAGGAAATAACTTTTTTCAAATATCTCAAAATAGCAGTGCTTCTCAGCCTTTACACATGTTTTCCCACAAACAAAGAAGTATCATTGCACTAGCAACACCCATCATTCTTCAATTCAATTAAGTGCTTCTAATCCAGCTTTTGCAGTTGAGAAACATTTTCATTAACATGTCAGCACTGAGAATGTGTCAATTCTTCTCAGAAAAATAACTTTAATAGGAGAGGACTGGAATAAGGATCAGTTTACTGATGAAAGTGAATTTAATATAGGCCTACATGTACCCTCCCTGACAAATGTTTTGAAATTTCCAAATCAGTGCAGCTTGAGTCCAGGAAAATGCTAATTATATAAAAATGGCAAATGCAAACTTAAAACGGCTTATGGATTATTAAACTGCAACTATTTGACAGTGATGGGGTACAGTTATTCGATATTATACCGTCACTACCTGAATTAAAGAGACGTTAAAAAATGGGGTACCACAGTCAAATGTTTGGAAATAATCAAATATGGGGGAAATGTTTGCAATTAATATTTCCTCAATCCTGCGTTTGTTTGGAATACAGGCCGAATTCATCGTGGCATTATCTCAGTGGGCATTTGGCAGTATTCTTCACTTAAATTGGACCACACACCGTGAATATTTGCACACAGTTCAGCCAAAGAACTTTGATTCTGCTTCACAATTTTGTTTTTCATGTCATCCCTTATGGTTTCAAAGGGATTGATGCCAGGAATGTTCATCAAACCAGGTTATTGTGTTTTTAGCCTTATGGCATGATGCACTATCCTGCTGATAACTGTAGTGCTTGTCTTTGAATAAGAACTGCACTTAAATGAAATCCAATGGGTTGCCAAATTTCCCTGAACCCACCTCAATTCTCAACCCTGTGCATGCCTATGGAATATTCTGATAGCTGCCCCATGCACCGACTGAATCTAACATTTTCAAGGCTTTTTTGTGAGGCGAACAATTAAAGGACTGACTGATGAAAACGATTTTGAAGGTGGCAAATATGAAACGTGTATCTAGTATGTTTATTTGTGAGATTTTCATCATTGGTCTATTTTCGCACACGAGGGCCTATCGCAAATGCCAGGGTGCAGACCGTCCACCTGGAAATTTTGCCTACAGTAAGGAATGCGCTCCCCTGAGGGATCTTTAACGTGCACCAAGCTCAGCAGATGCTTAATTGACAAGCAATACACACGGGACCAAACTTTAACGTAAGCTCTCTGATGGTGTTTACCAAATGAGTCTTCTTCGCAATTGACTTTCAATTTCTGAATAAGTTTCACTGGTTGTTCAGACAGTTTATTACCCAATATAAGTAGGAAATTTGTCATAGATATGACCAAGTAAAATTCAATAGTTATTTTTTGATAAGCAATAACAGGTATTAGGATTAATTTTTGGATTACATCAAATAACTTACCAGACAAGCTGATCACTATGTGCAACTCAGGAACTACAGCTAACTATAACAACAGCAATAATTACAATATGAAAAAGATTATGTGAAAATCAAAATCAATCAATTTCAGCCAAGTAAATGCTATTGTTACACAAGTATTAACTAACCTGAGTAATAGGTTTCTTAGCAAAACATTTATTGGATCGTAAAAGATGAATTTCATAGTGCTTATTTGCTGAAATCAAAATTTATACACGTAAACTAGGAACTATTCTTAAATCACAATATGCCAAAAAAAGGTGGGTTCAGGAAATGACGACAACCAGCTATTACATGTAGAAGCCAGATATAAAACATGGTGGGTCAAAAAAGGTGTTACCACTTGTACAGCGTGGTCCAGAAATTACCGCCACCCCCTCTTTTCTCTTAAATGCTATATTTGTTAAAAATCTGTTAATGCGGTTAAATAGGAAGTCATGGGTGCTCTATCCACTGGTGCTGTTGCATGTTAACTACGACCATTTGTTCACGGAACTCCACATAATAACTTGTGACCTGTAAGACATACTGTAGGACAAAATGTCCTATTCGGAAAAGGAAGAGAATGGTCTGTTCATATCAAATCGACCATTTTCGTCTTCATTGGCATTTATTCAAACCCTTTACAGTGGTTTTATGCACTGAGGAAAACCCCAAATGCTAGCTGCACTGCAGTGAAGTAACCTACACATGTAAATTGCACAAATCACATGTTATGCTTGATTCATTCTAATGTTGCCATTAAATTGTGCAATATCACTTGGAGGATACAGCATAACATGTGATCTGTGGAATTTACATGTGTAGGTAGCTACCATTGTAACGGGTTTGAATAAATGCCAATGAAGGCGAAAATGGTCAATTTGATATGAGCAGACCATTCTCTTCCTTTTCTGAATAGGACGTTTTGTCCTATGTCTTACAAGTCACAAGTTATTATGTGAAGTCCCGTGAACAAATGGTCGTAGCACCCATGGCTTCCTATTTAACCACATTAATAGATTTTAACAAATATAGCATTTAAGAACAAAGAGGGGGTGGCGGTGAGTTAAGGACCACGCTGTATAGACCAGACAACAACATTATGTAAATTTTACTGGGTTCCCACTGAAATTAAATTTTCAACTTCCCTAACTTTTACAAGTTTTTTTGGAAAAATTTCCCTGATTTTATCAAAAATTGTTTATATTTATAGAAAACATTGTCACAAAATTCACAAATTACTGATATGTTACATATTACTTCAAAAGTTGAAATCCTTAAATGCTCTTCCTGAAATCAGCAATCCCGTTTTAAATTCCTTAAATTCCAGTACCATACAGCATGTCAAAATTTCACAGAATCCCATTATAGCACAGCTACAGGGGGTGGACAAAATAACTCATAAACGATTGGTTTTAGGATGTTATTGTTGATTTATATGGTGTAGGGTGTCATTTGGTGGCCAATTGCTTCACGCTTATTAGTAGGCAATCTGGGAGTAGGTCCATGCTTCTGATAGGTGTCGTCACATAAAAACTGAAGAATGTGGGAAAGAACGTGATGCTATACTCAAAAGAGAAAACAACACCTTTTGCATAGTCTAAAGACCATGATTTGTTTGAATGGTGCCAGCAGCTCAACTGCACAGTGTGATATTTTGGCAATCTAGGATAACTAATAGGCCTACTGTTCAAAAACTATGAGCTTGTATGCATTTTTATCACGTTAGTATGAATGTACATGTATTAGGTAACAGAACTGCTTTCTTGCATGATAGCATAGGCTTGGCTGGGCAGCTTGCAAATTTCTTTGATTTTCTAACCTAACCTGACATAACCAAGCCTAATCTTACCTAGTTTTCATGGTTAATAATATGCATATGTTAAGCAATTAGGTAAGGTTAGGTTTGCAATTTGCCCCACAAAGCCAATGAGTTGTTATGAGAAGCCCACGTTTGCAAGGCGTGCACATATCCTACCAATACGTATACCCAATTACCACTCCAAGCTACGGTTGGTCATGGACATTGACCAACGGATTGGATATAACAGGTCAACCATGAGAAACAGTTGATGGACATTTTTGATGGCTACAGGTAAGTTGAAGTGTGTCAAAATCTGCAGTGAGTTTGGCTGTTTTTTAAAGATTTATGCATAAAATCTGCATTATTATCAGACGTCGCACAGTGGGAGTATTTGCCATCAAAAGTTGGACAAAATGATTTTTTTGCAAAGTATGATTGGTCTCCACCAAACTTAGTCAACTTGACAATCAGGTCACCCTGATAACAACTATCTTATTCTTATTGGCTGAAATGCCTCGTTGTAATAGCAATGCCCTGCTTAATCTGATTCCACTATCCAGTTGTCATAGTCTGGACAATAACAATGTACCGTATGATGACGGAAGCGCGTGAAAGATCGAGTGGGTTGTGTTGACCAAATGATAATGTCATCGATCATTACAGTTTTATGAAACATTGGACCATTTGTGACACAGTTTTGTAAAACATTTCGTTAACGACCACTTTTTTAAACTAAAAACTGTCTTTTAATATTAGCTTTGTTATTACTGTTTTTAAATAAAGCTTCAAATTCAGTAATTCTGGTAATACTTCCACACCGTTTTCGCAGAACGCAATCTATTTGTTCCTACATACCTAATATTTATCATTTCTAATCTAATATTCACTAAATGACATAATACTTGATCGACACCAATTAGTCTTTCGGAACACATTTTCATTAATTTGTATAGCCATTTCTAGAAAAACCCAGAAGAATCTATCAAAATAAGCAAATTATTGGAAATTTCACAAAAATTATCCTGGCACATATGGAATTACAACTTTCATAATTTATTTTAGCAGTTGGATGTGGTGAATGTTTTTTGTTGTAAATACTATCAAGGAAAGTTAAATTTCATGATAAATTAAGTTCTGTTGCTGAGCAATGCTAAGATAAAAAAGTTAAAATTACTAAAAATCATGATATATACTTTTTAGTCCTACATCCATAAAATGAATACTTGTTTTTGAAAAGCCAAATCAAATGCGGACCCCCGATTGACGTGAAATATCAAAAATGTGTAAAGTCTACATTTGAATGACTGTGGGGCTAATCAGGGGGAGAATTCAACGATTTGGACTTATATCAGCTTTGGGGGATTATCAGCCTATATTGCTAAACTAAATATTTAAGGATTTTGAAAAAATTAAGATTTCGACTTTTGTCCTGCGTTTGCAGCATTTCAAATCAAATACCTCACTGTGCGTCGCTTCAAGACAGCTTCCTCTTGTTAGAAGACTTACTCCTATCTGAGGATGGTTCGTTCCTCTTTGGTATGACAGCATCACCCTGGATATTGTAATGTGATACTACACAAAGACTTGCTGTTTGACCACAGTTGCTCCAGCAAGATTGGCATCCTCAGCAAGTAGAAATCTTTTAGTTTTATGTCTATCCCATTATGTTCAGTGGCTTACAATATATTTGAGATAAATCCATGCCACTAAGGTGCTAATTTAGCCTTCACACTGTTCTAGTGGATGAAATTATTTTGTCCACCCCCTGCACGTTTGTCTGTAGGTAGTTGTGATTCGCCCATTTTTGAGCAGTAGCATGAATAAATTCAATTCATCATTGGAGATCAGGGCAATTTAAAGACAGCATTATACTGATACAAATTTTCCTGATTTTTGCATGAAAATTCAAAATTTCCTTAACTTTTCCGGGCTGTTCCAACTATCCTGGCATTTCCAGGTATTTCTCTTTTAGATTAAATATAGCGACACGACTTTAATTTGCAAGAAAGAAGGAAGATTGCAGCTATACCTACAGAGATATGTCAACAAGATATAGTGAACAGACTGCATATCGGGACTGTGAACCTAGGAGCGCAGGTTGAGGGATCGCATTGCATTTATTTGCAATTAATATGTGGTAACATCTTTTTACTACACCTATAATATGAGCCTGGATAGTCTATGGCCATACTTACGAGTGGTAATTGGTGGTGTAACTTGGTAGATCAACAGATGTCCCTGGCGCGTCCCAACAAGAAGATGATCATCTGAAAATACCATTATTGTTGTACAATAACGACAATATTAATTTAGACTGATGGCAGTGGAAATAGAGAAGATAACAGAATGCCAAGAGATACAAGTAATTTGAATTGCAAACAAGTGAGAAGTGGTAATCTGTGGTGGTGAGGCAAGGCCAGAGGTGGTCAAGAGTTAGATACATGGTGATGAAAGAGTTTTAGGGGAAACAATCCAGCACTTCCCTACACAGTTCTGAATTAAAATGCAATCTACTTTGAGGAATAATTCATCAACAGCACTGAACCTGCATGGAATGCACGGCTGCCTTCAAAAGATGAAATTTCACCTATTTCATATGTATTGATACACACACTACAATTCCAGATTTTTGCTTATAAAAGAAATGTTCTGGTATGCTGTAAACAAAACAGCTATTTTATAATAATCATTAGGCCATTACGAGCTTAGAAAACAATGTACATGGTAATAACTACTTGCAAACGAATAGGTTAATCAGTTATAACCATGTGTAAGAGGTCAACTTCAAGTTTGGCCCATTTTTACTCGCAGCGCATCTCAAATTTTATGGGGAATCTTGGTTGGCGGCTGTCACCATCTTTTTTTCAGCAGGGACAATTAAGTTTTGGATAATGTAGGAATCTGGTGATGGAATAGACCATAGTGACAACAGTTTAACCTTTTTCTGAGTGAAATATCCCATTTTACCATTCTAATAAAGAAAAATTACAAAGGGCTGATTAGTTAACACTGCAACGACATGATCTAAAGATGCTTAGGCCTAAACCCATCAATGTCAATGTGAAATGGTTATTAATTTGTTCAAATGTTGGTCATGCATAGTGATTTCCACATGAATTGGTACACCTTGCCAATGTGAAGTATGGTGATGATTGACTTATTTTATAGGTCTTTATGAATTCATATGGACCAGCTGAACTTGAAATTATCATAGCATAATAGAATCAACAAAGTATCAAGGTATTTTGAACAAAAACCTGCCAGTATTGGAGTGATGACTAATTGATCATTGGTACATTTTTCATTACTACAATGATCCAATGCTGCGAGTAAAAATGGGTCAAACTTGAAGTTGGCCTCTTACCAAGGCTTATAAATGACTACCCTATGCGTTTGCTCATCTTAGTACATTGTTGATTGATGATTGCATAAAAATGATTATTATCAAATAGCTGCTTTGTTTACAGCATACAAAGCACATTTCTTTATAAGCAGAAATCTGGAATTTTAGTTAGGGTACAGATACATTAGGCACAAAATGCACTTGAACAGTATACAAATTCCTGTTAACAGATAAATTAAAATTTTGTTTACATCATACAAGCACATTTCTTTATAAGCAGAAATCTGGAATTTTAGTGAGGGTACCAATACATTAGGCACAAAAAAGCACGTGAACAGTAATATGCAAATTGCTGTTAACAGATAAATTACAATTTTGTTTACATCATACAAGCACATTTCTTTATAAGCAGAAATTTGGAATTTTAGTGAGGGTACCAATACTTTTAAACACAAAAACCACGTGAACAGTATGCAAATTGCTGTTAACAGATAAATTACAATTTTGTTTACAGCATACAAGCATATTTCTTTATAAGTAGAAATTTGGAATTTTAGTGAGGGAGCCAATAGGCCTACATTAGACACAAAAAAGCACGTGAACAGTATGCAAATTGATGTTAACAGATAAATTAAAAGGAGTCCAGTTACAAACGTACCTGTATTATATTGCGTAAATTACATAGTTTATATAACAACAGCAAAAATAGCGATAGGCATTTAAAAAATAAAATCTACTGTTTCATCGCAACAATAGTTAGTGCTATAGGGCAGTAGGGTTTGAACACAGGATTTTCTACGACTTGAAAGTGATTCTCTCCACGAAAAATAATTTAATCAAACTGAGCTTCTCATCTACTTTATCCCATGCTGGAAACCACGAGTTTTAATTGCCCGTTTGGAATGGGTCATCGTCACAAGGTTGAGAAAATCATATTGACTGTCAAAAGGAAATTTAGTAAACGTGAGCTTTCACCTACCAAATTCATACGGTTGTTATTATTGCATACTAGCATGGTAGCCCACGGGACTAATTCAGTCCCCTTATGCCCCGCCACCCGGATGAAGGGCCTGTCTAAGGGGCCGAAATCTACGCTCAAGCAGTAGATGGGGGTCCAGGTCTCTAATCAGCCCCCTCCCTCTTTGGCAAACCCCCTTCATTTTTCATCCACTTCTGATTGGGGTCCTCGATAGCTGGGGACATTAAACGCTGACAATATACAGTCAAGACACTTTCTCGCAACTAAACGTATTTAAATCAATTGTATCAACTATCCCTCATAAGTCACAAGACATTCTGAGAAATTTGTAGTCCTAGTTTCTCTATAGACGTGAACTAGCCCAGGAGAAAATTTTCTGCAATAAAACTGCAGTTTTGAAGCTTTGCATATTTGAAGTTACTGCAGTTTCCTTCAAAAAAACTGCAGTAATGTTCAAGATACTGCGAATTTTTCTCCTGGGAGCCTAAATACATTTTCTCGTACGTTTATAGCTATTAACATTAATTTACCTGGGCTTCCTTTACCTGTGAACAGCAATTCTAATACTGTTTATACATACCGTACTTTCTGATACATGGATACATACTGTTGTCAATTTACCAGTTGCATCACTTTGAGATGTTGACTTGCGTTACAATGCAAATCATCGACAAAACATTCGGTTATCACATGAGTAGGCGTTGAGAAATCCTGGACCTTGCATGGCAAATAATGAAAACGAAAACTATTTACCATAAACTGCTAAAGACTCTATCTGTAGTGGTAGTTTCTCGATGAGTGGTAAAACTTTGTAAGCATCATGCATGCTTCTTCCTTTTTAAATCGATTCGAAGCAAACTGACATCATGCCCTAAAATAAATTATACAGGAGAAATGATACTCCACTAACTTTCCTGGGCGTAATTTCACGTTCAAGTCTCCAGGTTTTCTAAAAGAAGTCGGCTCATCGAGGCTGACCGAAGAAGGCAAGGCCGTATTCGGATATTCAGTCTTTGGCTAGAGAATGCGATAGTATCCTTTCGGATAGTCGGCTTTTCTGCGCAATCCGCGAGATATGGCAAAGATTCCAAATGCAGCAAATATCTACGGAAGGCTATAAGAACAAATATCCCCCGTTAATCTAATGTAATGACAGCAAGCCTGCTGCCATCTAGTGGCGATCATACTGCAGCTATGATTTTAGGGTTTTGGTGGGAAACTTAAATTTCTACAAAGGGAAAAAGAATGATAAGATTTTGGCCACATATAGAGCCGTTTTGTAATGTATCCAGGTAGCACGGTTCCATGTCAAAACACCGCTTTACGAAATGCCGTTTAGGACTACAACCTCGCGATTAGGACTAGTGTAATAACGACCCCTTCGATATAACCTAAGGGTAAGGGGCCATCCATAAAGGACGTCCTGGAATTTCCATGGGTTTTGACCCCCTCCCCCCCCTTGTCCGGTTTTTCTGATAAATTTTCTGACAATGTTTACGGATTTGACATATTTTTATTTCAGGAAGCGCCAAGTCGTGTGTTTCGCCATGCATCCCATGATAAAAATTCACACAAAATTTCTGCAGAAAAAGAGCCCTGCCTAAATAATTTTGCAGAAAAAAATCCTTTCTCTGCAGAGTCAATTCTGCACATGCAGAATTATGCAGAATACCTTGGACAAATGGAAAACTATAATGTTGGGTTTAGTAAATGATAATTTCGTCAATAAATGTGCGAATTATGCAAACATTTTGCACATTTTCAGGCATAACATTTGCACATTACCTGCAGAAATATAACCCTAAATGCAGGCATTCCCTTCCCATATGCTGCAATACATTACTGTAGAATGGACTTGTTTTTTTGTATTGCAATAACACATTGCAAAAATATTTCGAACAAATCTTATTTTATTTTTGAAAAGTACATTTCTGGCCACCACATACAAATAAGCTGCACTCCTTTTCATCCAGTTTCTTCTTAAATCCTGGTTCAAATGGAAGAAATACAAACGTGTAGATTAGAAATTAGGCCTATAACCACTAATAATACATATTCAAAAGTGTGTATGGCAGGATGTTAATTTCAGTTGTGGTGATATTCTATTAATTAAGGCAAGTGGATTATGTATACTTTTGTGGCTTGCTGATAAAACCATGCCACAAATGCATATAGAGTATACATGGATATTCCACTGTATTTTGGTAAGTGTGAATGGAAAGCTGTAGTAATTTCAGTTGTGGTTATTCAATTTAGGTGTAAAATCAAAACACATTGTTATACATGTAAGTAAATCTGTAGCATGTAGCTTAAATTTAATACTAAAATGAAATCTGCTTATTATAAGCAGATACCATTATACATGTATTTAGTATTACATTTAAGCTACATGCTGCATATTTACGTACAGAACATGTATAACAATGAGTTTTGATATCCAAGTGCATTTTCCAGATGTATGATAACCTTTAATGAGCTCTGCCAAATGTTATTGCAAGTTAGGCAAGCTCAGGGGAGGTGTCAGCTGCATATGCATGCCAAGCATGGTGAGTCACATTTTCTTTTCCCTCAAAAATCTTCAATTCAGGCGCCATTGCATGATGCAAGTATATTCAAGCTACGTCTCTTCAATAATGCCAATTCTGGATTCAAATCACTGTATAAAATGTTGGTAAGTGATTTATGTTAATGCTTGCATAACATTGTTTATATGAATTAACGACCACAACTGAAATTAACATCCTGCCATTCACACTTTTGAAAATGTATTATTAGTGGTTTTAGGCCTAATTTCTAAGCTATAGTACATGTTTGCATTTCTTCTATTTGAGCCTTGCAGCTAGTATATTCAAGCCACATCTCTCTTCAATAATGCCAATTCTGGATTCAAATCACTGTATTAAATGTTTCTAAGTAATTTATGTTAATGCTTGCATAACATTGTTTATATGAATTAACGACCACAACTGAAATTAAAATACTGCCATACACACTTTTGAAAATGTATTATTAGTGGTTATAGCTCTAATTTCTAATATACAAGTTTGCATTTCTTCTATTTGAACCAGGATTTAAGCAGAAACTGCTTGAATGGAGTGCAACTTATAATCTACCCAATTTTTTATACAGAATATGTATAGCTATGCTGAACGATTTTTACTTCGGAAGCAGATTATGGTAACACAGATCCAGCTAATTTTCTTAATCGTCAATTGAAAAGTGTCTTTACCACAGAAGACACAAATTCCTTACCAGATTTTCCCATGCTTACAGGTAAAATTTTGCCGAAAATTGCTGTCAGTCAGGAGGGGGTGAAATGCCTCCTCTTGTCACTTGATCCCAGCAAATCGTCTGGTCCCGACGAGCTGCCTCCGGAAATACTAAGGGAGTTGGCTAATGAAACACCTCCATTCTTAACTGTAATTTTTCAACAATCTTTAGGGGCTGGAGTTGTTCCTAGGGAGTGGAATGATACTCGTATTTGCCCAATATTTAAATCTGGGTCCGAGTCAGATCCAGCTAATTATCATCCTGTGTTTCTCACGTCCGTGGTTTGCAAAATACTAGAAAATATAATCTATACCAATGTGATTTCGCAGCTAAATTATTAATCTAATCAGTGACACTCAGCATGGTTTTAGAAGAGGGCGGTCATGTGAATCCCAGCTGGCACTTTTCATTCATGATGTTCAAGCCGCTCTGGACAAGGGAATGCTATATTCGATGCTATCTTCATTAACTTTGTCAAAGCATTTGAAACGGTTCCCCATCAAAGATTGTAGAAGAAACGTTGGGCTTTTGGAATTAATGATGAAATATTATTATGGGTTAAGTAATTTTTATCAGATCACAGACAAAAATTGGTGGTTGATGGAAACGAATCTGACTGGGTTGACGTGCAATCAGGAATGCCACAAGGAAGTGTATTCGGGTCACTCTTATTCTTATTATTCATTAATGACCTGCCCAAATTACTTTCTTGCAGATCAAAATTATTTGCAGACGATTCTGCGCTATATGACGAGGTCAGTGAAGTGGAGCCACTGCAACAACAAAGGGATCTTGCCGTTCTTGTAACTGGCGTAGAACCTGGCAGCTTAGACTTAATAAGAAAAAGTGCCTGGTTATGAGGTTCTAATGTAAGAGGGAGAGAACAGTTCCAGAATATAATAATCCTGAAGGTGTCCTTCTAAATTTGGTTTCAACCATTAAATACTTAGGTATAACTATCACGGATAATATAAAATACTACTGGCATAGCTAATCAATGTCTAAGATGTGTGCAACGATGTTAAGGAGATCGGATACTAATCATTGGTCCGACCCCTTCTTGAATATTGCTGCCCAGCATGGAATCTGCTCATGGAATTGCATGCCCATACGGATTCTTACTATTGGTCTTACTTTCTGTATGCCATTCGATGTTGGAATTCTCTTCCAAAGGAGAGCCTTAAGCTTATAGAAATTCAGTTTGACAATGATGTCTTGGTGTTACCCACCGAATCTTAATTTATGTTGATGGACTACACTACCCTACCACATGGTATTAAATTACTGAGTTGAATTGAATTGAATGTAGGGTATACAATTTGTTACAAAGTGTTACATGGAAGAAAATGGGGTTCTAAAAATAAGCAAATCAGCGCTGCAGCGCTGCCTAGTCGTATATATATATATATAATAGCGCAGATCCCACTCATGCATCGGCTGACCGTGTAACCAACGCTTTTTCTTTGAGCACATTATTGTCACATGGTGATTTTCAGAAAAAGTTAAAAGTAAGTCAAAGATAATATTTTACATACGACAGCAGACAAACATGGAATTACGAGGTAACCTGACTAAGATAAAGACATCAATCCAATCGACATTAATCCTGTCTAAATTAATCCTATCGGTATTGATCCTGTTGAAATTCATACTCGCAGTGTTAATCCTGTCGGCAGTGTTAATCCTGTCGATATTAAACATGTCAATATTGATTCTGATTCAAGGGAAAATGATCCTGTCGATATAATACGGATCCTGTCAATACAATAATGTCGAATTCTATACAGAAAGCAATTAACTCACCTGCCAAGGCACCTACCTAAATTGAATAGCCTAATCCTGTCGATATTGAATAGACAAAATTAATCCTGTCGATATAATACAAATCCTGTCGATAGAATACCGATCCTGTCGATAGAAAAATTAATCCTGTCGATACGTACTGATCCTGTCGATATGATACTGTCAATTTCTATTAAGAAATCTATTTAACTCACCTGCCTAAGCTAATATCGGATTAACTACGCGATTGTTACTAACCACAAAAATCAGTGACTAATCCAATAAATAAGAATGTATCCAGATGTGAAATAAATAGATAACCTATGAGAAATGGTAAAAATGCGAATTATGTCTCCAAATCACTAAATAACGCGAACTAATATGAAAAGGTTGATACAATGAAATTCAAACCATAAACGTAACAATAAGTAAAAAATCGAAATAATGATGTAAATTTAAGAAAAATTCGTAAATAACGTTATCATTATAAGTCCGAATGACTTGATAACTAGAGCACGGTAATAATGAAAACTTATAAATATAATTATCCTGCCGAGTGCGAAGAATTCAGGAATAATCCTGATAAATATAAAAATAGTAAAATGAAAATTAAGATAACAAATCGCGAAAATAACCAATAAAATCGCGTAAATAATCTAAGAAATAAAAAATACGAAACTAATAACGATGAAATTATTAAGTAGAACTGCAAAAATTACTTCATAAAGCATGAATTATGCGGAAAACGATGAACGAAAATTTAAAGAATAAAAGAAAAATGGCCACCATAGAAAATCAAGACAAATAAAAGGACGCAAAAGGACCTTTTATAATATAGCCAAAGGGCTAAAACAAAGGGAAAAGCCAGACAGACAATTTATAAGTACCGCCAAAATATAGGGCACCAGACGAAAACCTTCTCGTCATAAAAAGGGAAATGACGTAAGGGAAGAGTTAGATCAGGTGAACAACCACCTTTGACGAAAAACACGTCAGAAAATAGAAGGAGTTGACAAAAATTACTAAACCGCGAATCAAATCAATTGAAAAATTTGAATTCCTAGAAACCAAACCCACTCCCTTGATAAGGAGGAGCAAAGGGTCAAACAAGGTGGAATTAATTAAAATTCAGAGCAGAA